>JANHFX010020480.1:11473-31157 GCA_027560015.1 Chloroceryle amazona | reverse complement strand
TTCTCTTCTCTTCTCTTCTCTTCTCTCCTCTCCTCTCCTCTCCTCTCCTCTCCTCTCCTCTCCTCTCCTCTCCTCTTTTTCCTTCTTTCTTTTTTTTTTTTTTTTATTTTTTTAAGTATTCCTTAAGACTTTCTTGCTATCCTGATTCACTGTGATTGTTTTGAGTAGGATTGGGGCTTTTTTTGCTGTGATCACTGTGTGGCCCACACTGAGCTAATTGCCAAGAAAAACACAATTAATTTAGAAGAGGTTTCAACCTTTGCTTTTCCCATTTTATCCACCTCTTTCACTATAGACTTAAAAAGTTTACTTGAAATTAAGAACACTGCAGCCATTGAGTGGATTACAGTGGAGTGGTTGCTGGAAATTGTCCAGGAGAAGCGTAACCAAGAGGTAAGTAGAGAAAACTAACAATCTCAAGTGAAGTTTTTGTATTATATGAAATTTGTTTCATTTTGGTTTGCTTTGAAAAATACAAAGATCTCAGGCTTAGATCTTTGCCACTGAATTCAGGCTTGGAATCAATAAATGTGGGGTGAATGTGACATGACTCA
Organism: Chloroceryle amazona; assembly: GCA_027560015.1. Taxonomy (NCBI): domain Eukaryota; kingdom Metazoa; phylum Chordata; class Aves; order Coraciiformes; family Cerylidae; genus Chloroceryle; species Chloroceryle amazona. The sequence goes on along the minus strand of JANHFX010020480.1, from coordinate 30,603 downwards.
GAAAATATTTTATGAGGAAAGTATGGAATCTACTCTAGCTTAGAGATGACGCTGATCTCTAGCCATTGTGCCAGCAAACATGGGGCAAAGAAGGTGTCTGTTAATGCTAATCAAACAGAGTTATCTATGGTTTTTATGGTTATGTAATTTAAGTGTTCAATGGGGAGTTGCTCCTCTGTCAGATTGAACAGCCCTAGGATGTGACCTCTCTGTGAGGGGGAACATCAATTCAGGATTCAGTTGTTTCGTACTCAGTTTTCATTTTAATATGGAGTAAGAATGTTCCCAAGATATTCCAAGTGAGCAGCAAAATTGTAACGGGATAACAGAGCTGGAACCCCTCTTTTTCTGTGTTAAATCTGGATCTTGAAATTTGTTTCCATCTTCAGTGATTTTTTAGCTGAAGAGGCTAGTGTTTTTAAGTTGCGACAGTCAGGTGGGCAAGGCATTCTGAACTAAGATGGGCCTATAAAAGATCATTCATACTTGTCTTCCATCTTCCATTTATCACATAAAAATAATGTGGAGAGTGTTACCAAAGACAAGTGCACCTTACCATCACACTTCAGCCACCCTTTGTCCTGGTTAGCTGACAACCTCTTTTTGCATAAGGCTTTTGTCAAGTACAACAGCTATCTATATAAATCCTGATATGCCTGTAGTATGTTGGGAAAAGTAATCAACATAAAAATCTGAAACAATTGACCAATCATGTAGTCATTTTAATAAAGTCAAGTTATTTGTGCTTGGTTTTATAGATATGTCTATTTTTTTTCCTAACCGTATGAAAATAGCATTTTTGAATATGGCAGTTTGGAGATCAATATACCCTTTCGGTGTTTGTAGCAGAAACACTGAATCATTATGCTAGCGCACAAGAGTGAAAAAGAAAAGCAAATTAATCTATTTTCACTGTCCAAGTTGAATGAAATGTGAAAAATAAACAAACAGCACAGATGGTGAAACAGTTAAAATTTTTAATACTCTTCCAGTGTTAATGATTTCTGATATTTATAACAGCATGATAGCATCATATATTAAAATATGTTATTTTTTTCTAAAAAAAAAAAAACAAAGTAAGCAGATGAGCAATTCACAATTTTCAACAAAGTCATATTTTTAAAAATTATTTTGGAACATAATCAGTTTACATTTTCCTCCATGAATATTAAACAATCTGTTCAAATGCCAACTCTTTGGCAGGATCTTATTTAGGTCTACTGTGGATAACATATCCGAGGACTTACAGTTCCATATGCTCACTTCTTTTTCTTTATTAATTTGATAAGTCCAGAAATGTAAGTGTAGACAAGCAGAACTAGAATTCTCAGTAACTTTTGATTGTTTTTTTAGTATTCTAACAAACAGAACAGAAATTTTGGAGAGAATCCCAAATGGCAGGTGCTGACACTAAGTAGAGACAGGAACAGCCTTCTTGTTAACATATTATCTACTCCTCACCTACCACTGCTCTGTTACAAAACTCATTGACGATGAAAGCTAAATGAACTAACCGAAAACTAATTCAGTACTGATACAAATATTTCAGACAGCTGCATAAAACTTTCTGCAGCCTAAATGCAAACCAAGCAAAGAACCTTTGCAATATTCTCTATGCCCTGCCACTTTGGATAAAATCCAAGCAACTATATTTTCTTTCCAGAGCAAATTTAAAGCATTCTTTGCAAGAAGTGATGTCCTGGAGAGATGAACTGGGAAAACAGAAAGACAGATGGAGGAAATGAAATTAATCAGGTACTGCTGCTTGCACAAGGAAGTGAATGAGGAGGACAAGTAGTTGATATGACCTTAGTAGAACCATATTGTTGTGTTGCAGACCCATTAATATATTAATATGATGGTAGAGTATTCTATACATTAACAGTTGATCTAAATAGTCTCATCCTGAATCACAAGAGATCCTTAACCACCATCTAATTTCTATCTTTCCTGTCCCCGGAGGACACTAGGACTCCTAACTTGTTAAAGGGAGAGATTAGAGGTAATATAGTTATTCATACAATGTTGCAAGCAGTGAATGTATTGATATTTATAATACTTCTTCAAATTACTTTTGGTTTTGATACCAAAATGGCACATACTGAGAACCTAACATTTAGGTCCTTTGATTAAGAGAAGAATACAGCTCTCACAGGCCTTGTTCTCATGATCAATAGTTTCCTTCAGATTTGGAAAAACAAGCACAATTTCAAGTCTATTACTGTCTGATTTCCCTCCCATTCTAAAGATGACCATGGCTGCTTGGTGGGTATTGACAGGTGCATCAGGAATACCATGGGGCCAGTTCTGTGAAGGTGAAGTTTTCTTGTTAGAAGGAATGGAATTGTTCACTGTGTCCCCATGAAGTGAATGTAATATTTATCAAGAGATCAGCTAGTCTAAACTCTTCACAGAGTGAAAGGGGTTTGGGGGGGTTAGAGATAGAATTATCTGACATGTCTCACAATTTATTTATTTTTTAAATTTTTTTAGTCCTACAAAATTAAATACAGACAATTTTTTCTATTTTTTGATTGGTTGGTTGGTTGTTTTTTGGTTGGTTTTTGTTTTTTTTTTTGTAGTGAGATTTTTGATTTATCATTCCCTTATTCATATTCCTCTTTTCTTCCTTTCTTTATTTCTTTCTCACTGGAAACAAAGAGACGAAGGGGAAAAAAAAAGAAGTGGGAAATGGAAACCAGAAGCTCTTTGAACTGAAGTCATACCAATGACAGATGTGATAGGAAACAAAGAAGAAAGGATAAAAGTTCTGTCAGATTCCTACAACTGCATAACCATTCTTTCCATTGTCCTTTCCTTCTTTCCATCAGAGCCCAGAGTATGCATCTTGCTCTCCTAGTCTGAAGAGCCAAAGAGCTCTTTTTCCTAAGATCAGAGACAGGTAGATGGGCTGTGACTGTGGAGTAGATCTATTTAGAGGTTCCCATGAAGGATCATTCTGTTACTGACTGTAACTGTCAGTTACAGTTACTGACTGTGCTGTCAGTTCAAAGAGCTTTCTTTTTTGTCTTCTCCTTTAACTTGAGGATTAAACTGCCACATTACCTAACTCAACAGTGATGTTCAACTCATCTTAATTGCATAGCACCCTGTAATGGTGGAGCTATGGCTCCTTAACATCTTACCTTTCTTCCGAGGGAGCTAACATCCTAGTTTCCATACTCCTTTTGGGAGCTGTAACACTGTGGTAGGTGCTGTCAGATTTGTAAATTTTGCTGGCCAAATATGAAACGGTAGTTTTAGCTTGCTTCTGGGCAACTGATACAGGGAGGAGAGGATGCTGAGTGCATACACCCGTAACGGGTAGGTGCATATTGTAATGACAAGATTTTCCAAAATAGTCAGCCACTGAAGGTGTTTTGGCTGGTGGGTGCCCCAGCTGAGATACCTGATTTTCGGAAAGTAGCCTTTGAAACTAGGCCTTTAGTATCATGCACTAGTCACTTCCAGATGCTTGGCAATATGCTGCCTTATTTTCCTTCTCGATTTTTCCAACCCTCCCTGTGCACCATCTCTGGTGATTATCACAAAGCCCTTCTATCTTAAATTTAATTTATCTGGCACCTGTGATAGATTCACATCCTTTACATATCAGCCACAAGAGGGGGATGTGGAATACTCACTGAACAGTAGGTTTTAGTCCACTGTTGCTGACAGTTGTCAGTGTTACTAGTAGCTCCTAGGATTTTTACCATCCAGCCACTTTTAGCACCAGGCTTATTTTCCTGGAGATCATGGCTTGTGACAGTCTATTTTTAGTTAGAAGCAACCTTTAGAGGGGGTTCAGGTGGAAATATTCTGCCATCTGGATTTGACCCCCTTTTACTCTTTAACACAAGAGTTACAGTTGTTTAACACTTTCAGAGGACTGTGCAGCTATCTCAATCACAGAAAAAGGGATTAAGGGTACATAACGATTTTTTCCCAATAAATAAATTCCAAATGATATGTAGAGGTTCTAATCACATGAAACCTGAATTACAGCAACTGTGCTGTGATGGGCTGTCTTAGGGGCAGATTGGTGCATACTGTAGAAAATTAGTACATGAGGGCAAAAGGACTAGACAATTGCTTTTGGGGACTGTGTAGATTAGTACATCATTGCATACTAACAAAGTGCTAATTGCTCCTTTTGACCACGGGCCCAGTTTACAGAGCTTTAGCACAAATGTGCCCTGTGCACTAAATTACAAAACTAACACTGCATTATTTCTCGGTACAGCTTGCGAATTCTTGTAGGGCAGTATGCATTATCCCTAATTGGATGCAAAGAAAAAGGATGGCATAGAGATACTCACTTGCAATTCAGAAAGAGCAGGCCTGGTGATAATTACGCAGGTTGCGAATGTTATGTTTGCTTTGTGAAGACAGTCGTAAAAGCAAACAGTATACATGTATTTATATAGGTTTAGGATTACGTTTTAATATTTTATATAATAACTACAGAAGAAATAATTTGCCTCTACGTGATATGAGAGCTGGAAAAACAGATGTGAACTACTTTGAACAGGTTATTGGTACTGATTTTAGAGAAATTTTAAAACAGCAGCTGCTTACAAAATTTGCCAGTTAGTTAATGACCATTTCATAACATCTGGGAAGGTAGAATAGAACCATGTAGAATAATCTATCTTCTTTATCTTCATTAGAATTGTACACAGAAAGGTAGATGTTTTAACTTGAAAAAACGGCATATCATCTTTCTTCTCCTTTTCTAAAAGTACTCTCAGACTCTTTTTACTCCTCAAAGGGGATAGAAAGAATCATCACACTGGATACACAAAGGGTCAATAAGAACCTTCACTTGTTTGGAAGTGCATAAATCTACAGGTGTCATTCCCATTTTCCCACACCACTTAAACTTCCTGCACCAGACTCTTGATTTTGTTGTTCTGCTAACGGGGAAATTTGAACGTTGGTCTTCATTCACATATTTGTTTGGTCCCTTTTTTCATTTCATACAGGAGTTCTTATAGGTCTGACACATTCTTTAGATAGGCAGCCTGGCACTAGATGAATTTAATTTTTACTATAATTTAATTCAAATTGAAGACTCTATTACTGGAGACCAAATCTGAGGCTTCAGGTATGTATTGTAAGATATAAGGGTAGAGCATGTATTGCAGAATTTTAGTAAGGAGAAGGTCTTTAGAAAGGGGAAAAAAAAAAGATACTATAGGGAATAATCCAGTGTTGTTGAAAAAAATGTGGAATTTCATGCATTGTTAGAACAATTTGAATACTGAATAATACAAAAAAAAAAAAACAACAAATAAGCCAAACCAGCCAACCAAGCAAAAAACCAAACTAAATAAATAAAAAAATAAAAATAAAAAAAAACCCAACCAGTAGAAGAAGCAACTGAAAAGGACAGGTATGTGTCACCATAAGGGTACTCTGTGTCACAAAGCAAGTATGCCTTAGTGCCAGCCAAAACAACCACCCACTCAGGGTACTGAAGGGTAGGCATGCTGTTATGACCCAGATTCAAATGGTGAGAGCAGGAGTGAGAAACTGAAAGTGTTAATGATACTTCAAGCACTGAGCTAATGGGAGGGGAATTTCTGGGATTCCTCTTTCATTCCTATTCTCTCTCAAAAGAAAACTACAGAGTTCCCTCCAAAAAAAAAAAAATCTTCTTGGTTTATCACCACTTCTTGAATTTTGAATTTTTAGACTGAATGATGTGCAGCAAAACCGTGTACCTGTCCTGGCTGGAAATACATGTGTGAGTACTGTAGAGAAATAGATGAATTAAACGGGTTAAAAAATCTCAGAGGACTCGAAACATTAAATAGTGCTGAAACACTTTTTGAGGATGGAAAAAGATGGGTAATTTAAAATACTGACATACTTCTTTGTTTTGCTGCAGCTGACATAAATTTTAAAGACAATAAATCCGTTGCAGCCATCAACAGCAAATCCAGCATCCTGCCCCACCAAATAGCTTGCACAATGGCTTTTTGGAGAGGGTATATTTACCATACTGCTGTAAAACCTCCTTTTTCTTATTCCTTCATGTGCCTAACTTAGTTCATTCTTACTAGAACAAGCTTTGTTATGTCATTGAAGTGTTTAATATTTTCTATTTTACAAAAATAGGAAGCCTTCCAACTCAGAGAGGCTTTGTATTGTATTAACACTGAATGTGGTTAAACTTGAGCTAACATTAGCAAATTCAACCATAATATAGTGATTCCTTTTTAAGTTTTTAATTCAGTTTAATAATGAAGAAATTAAAGCTTGATCAGACTCTAGCTACAAATTACTTGGCCCAATTCAAGTGAGTGACTCATGTAGGTAGTAGATTCTGCATAACAGAATTAAGAATTGCAGCATCCAGCTTTTTGAAAAAATCTGTGCCTCATGAAGTCCTGCATTCAATACGTTTTCACATAATAAGTGTAGAGCAATAAAGAGAATCGTGTGGTAGTTCTCCCTCTGAGCTGTTAAAACTGAAGTGGGCTACAGTGCTACCACTATTACTTTCTGGTAATGTTTTCTTCTTTTGATGTTGGCAGCTTTTGGGTTGGAAAGAAAAAGAAATGTCAGTCTGTGGTTTCTTGCTTATAATATTTAGAATGGCTTCAATAAATACTACTTTTTTCAAAATATAACTTATTTATTTATGTTATCAGTTGTGCTTGCAGAGAGACTCTCCTATGGTAGAGCATAAATGACTTAAAAGTGGGGCTCAGGGTGACTCACTAGCCTGCCTTCCTCTGAAGCTTTCCTGTGTTTGCAGGAAAGGGTGATGGAAGGCTGAGGAGGAAATTATCTCCTTTTGTGATGGTTCTTGTCAAGGCTTTTTCTTGCAGTGACTGAGCACAGATATTGAAAGTCTGTTCTATCTCCCCAATGTCTGATGTCAACATCAGATGTCATCCTTAGCAGCAGCAGCAGCAGCCGCTGTGACAGTAAAAGGCAAACAGTGGAAGACAAAGCCAAAATGTTGAAGTCCCTGCTTCCCTCCTCAGGGCGATCAAAGCATGCAGAGACCTACATTCTGAACTTGGGACACAGCTGTTAAAAGCACTTTAGTTTTCCAACCTGTGTGTCTGGAAAACTTCATGATTGCAAATGATTCGGACAAGTCTGGCTTTTGAAGCAAAGCAAAAACTGGATTCTGAAAGTTTGTAAGTGTAACAACTGAGTAAGAATGGCAGAATTTCACACCTCTTATTTCAGATTTTCAGAAGAGGCAAAATAATGTGCCTGGTGTTTTAATTCAGCTTTGTTTTTAATAAAATATAATATATGACAATATAAAACTATATGCTTAGAATTAAATGAGCCATAAAATATACCCCAGAATTCACACACACAAAAAAATAGCATCTGCATAGAAATCTTTATTCTAAAAGGCAGTTTCAAAAGTATTCACTTCAAATAAAAGCTATTTATTAGTTGTACCACATTTCCTGGTACAATGGAACCATTAGTAATATATAGCAGTATTGGAAACCACTTTAAAATTACTGTATCCAAGGACTGGAGTGAGTTGCCTTACAGTAGGTTGTCATGCTGTTTCTTATTCTTTTTTTTTTCAACTGCCATCTGTGCTCCAGAATTTAGGGTTTCATTAAAGCAAAAATCAGCTGTAAGGATTTCAGTCTCATTCACATTAAAACCTATTGGAATAATGGAGAACCTGATCACATAGTTACACAGAAAAATTCTGAAATCCCATCCCCTTATTTTCCAGTTTGTGTGTGATCCTCATCAGTTTAAAATCTGGACAGTTCTAGAGCTGTGTGGTGTCATCTGGAGGCTCAAAGAGAAACCAAATACCAAGTGTGGCAGTGAAGGTCCTTTACCCTTCTGCAAGCTTGCAATTGCATGTCTGAGAGGTCAGAAATACCCCATTAATCTCAGTGCAGTATCAACTTGGAGATCTAATAATAGTAACTTAACTGTCAACTCTATTAACCATTTAATTTTTGATCAAAGTGTATGACATTAGGTATATGGAGATGGGCACAGGTTACTCTATGCAGTAAACATGAGTAACTGGAGAGACAAATTACCAGCAGTCCGAATTGCTAATTAAGACAAAATATGACATTTCCTCTGACAACTTTAAAAATACATTTATTTTAAGTTATATGAAATTTGGTTTTGTGGGTTTTTAGGAACAGCAATGCATTTTTCCCATCCTTGTGTTTCTATCATTTTGGATTATAGAACTCAAGTGGAAAACATAACCTACCAATAATTAATATTACAATATCCATCACTACCACTATCCAAAATGTTGAGGGAAGTTGGTAGTGGTTCAGATACTGGGTTTGTACTTCACATGGAAGAGGCCACCTGGAGATGCTGGTATCAGCCTATTTCCAATTTGTCAACATAGGTCAGGAAATGATGCCATCATGAATTGTTACTAGAATAACTGTAGATCGATAAATGAAATAACCAGTGAAATAATTTGCCTTTCCTACTCCTCTCCATGTTGACATGGGGTGGGGGAAAGAAGGGGGAGAGGGGTGTTCTTTTTCACACATTTTAATCACATTTTTTTATATTTTTGTATTGATGGTTATTGATGTTTTCTATGTGAAAATATGGCTTTCTTCCTGTTTCAAGAAGCTTTTTAAAAAGGCATTGTTAAAAATAGGCTCAGTGTAACTTTGTGAAAATGAGACCCTTTGCAGTCTACTAAAAGTTTGCATTCTGAGACTGTTTCCTCATTTTCTGGATAGCAGCATACATTTGATGTCTCAATTCCCTTCTGAACTTCTGGGATTTCGGGGGATGGGAGCTCCCTCCCATGGAAGGTCTCTGTTCGGAGTACTAACCAGACATGACTTGATTTAAGTTGTAAAAAATTAGATTCATGAAGCCCTTGGAAAGTATATGGTGCAGTAAAATAGCCAAGTGCAATATAATTGTTAATTACTTTTATGTGGCTTCAGGCAACTTAAAAACCAGCAGTATGCTTATGCTCTTCTTTTCAGGAGACAACAGAAATCACAGGATTTTTAAAAATACTGCATTGTATAGGTCAGTTAACAGGAAAAAAAAAGTGGTGTGTAGGAGGAATCTTGGCATTCTAAAACATGACTCTTTTAAAGCACAGTATTTCATGGGAGATTTGTATGATACTTTCAGGTAAAATGTTTATTAGTAAGCTTAATATTACCTTGTAAATGGGAAATACTGGTTCTGCTTGCATTAGTTAAAATCAAAGGATGCAAGGCAGATTCATAGCCAGAAAACTGTTCAGAAGACTGTTTTCTTTTACTAATGCAACACTGAATGAGGCAACATTGGTACAGTGAAAAAGAGAGCTTTGTAAGAAGAAGAGCTTGAGCAAGTGGTGGTGCAGTTCATGCATTTTCCAAGTAAATTCCTTAGAAACCAGCATAATTGGTGAGTAATGTTTTACTGAATTGGTCTCTTTAGATCGTCAGTGGAACTGAGTGAGAAATGTGGTGTGTGAGTGCCAGCTGCATGCTGCAGCTGCAGTTCTTCACGAGGCTCCGTCTAACTTCTTGCCAAATGAAATCTGGAGAAATGACAGAAGCTTAAAGCTCCTGACCTTTCTTGCTAACCTTCAATAGAGAAGATGTCCTAGGGTGAAATGCTGAGTCTGTTAAGTCAGTGCCAAAGCCCCAGCTGACTTCAGTAGGAGATGGGTTTCACCTTTTTTTTTTTTTTTTTTTTCCTTTAGAAAACTGGACAGTGTGAGTGATCTTAGGCATCTTCATAAGAATCATGTTTTGTTGTGGCTATGGCTGGGGAATGTTTAATCAACACGGAACTGTGCTTTTTACCTGTAATCAATGCCCACCTTGTGTCAGCTCCATGCATTGTCTCTCTGTTTCCCTGGCATGCAGCTGTGTGAGGACTCGTGGTGTGAGAAAGTGAGAGGTTGCTCTCCCATGCATCTCCTGTGTGGATTCTGATCCATGGAAATGCTAGGGATTTGCAGACCATACTCATCACTGTGCCACAGGAAGGACTTGCAGGCTCTACACACTGTGGACATGGATGAACAGGGAGTTTTGTTACTACACTTGCTCTGGTCTCCAATTTTATTTTTTTTTTTAGGCTTCAATTCATGAGTATGTGCAGAGCAGAAAGAGGTGATATGAAATGATACTCAGAAAGGATTGGGTTCCTCATCCACACACACCAGTGCAAAACTGAATAGTAGAGAAAAACTATTTTCATATAGCTGGTATAACTGAGAGTATCATTTCACAGTACAAAATCACTGTGGAATTGCCAGGCCTTGTATTAATTTGGTTTATATCACACAGAGTAGTGCACACCAGTAAAAAATGTACAACTGGGTATTTTGAACTGAATGATACATCTTACTTATTTGTGGGTTTCACACTGGAGACTGTTTTCTGATATTGGAGGTACTTTCATATTCAAAACTTCACTCAAAACAAATGAGTCAGACCTAAGAAAGCAACCCCAGTGAGAAGGCTGCTTGGTAAATGATGAGCTGGCAGGGACATACTTATTTTACAGAGAGAGACGTTTGAATACATCTCATGTGTCTGAAGTCATAGCCTTACTGAGTATAGAATGTATACAATGTAAAAATATGTTATTTTGCTAAACTTTTATGTATCTGGGAGATATTTAGCAGCACATTTACCAAGTTGGTGGAAATCTGTTCAGCTAAATTACCTTTGTTATCTTGTAGCTTGTCCCACTTCAAAGATTAACACAGATCCAGCGCGACAGTATAAGGATACACGTATTCAGCTACTAATATCTAAGATTACATTAGACCTGCTTCTTCTTATACCATTTGTGGAAGTTTTGTGGGGATCTTTTTCTTAGCCACAGTGATTATAGCTTTTCCCAACTGTTTTGTGTCATGGTAATACCCTTGCAGATTACTGCATTTATCAGAGGAACCAAGGGGGAAAGTAGCTAGAACACTGAATTTCTGATGCATTTACCAAAGTGTGATATTCAGGGGACTTTCAGTTCATCTTCTGGTTGGGATATTTATGTTAAAAAAAAACCTTTAAATGTATCTGTATTTCATATACAAGACACTTAAATGTAGGTGGACCCACAAATTAGATTAGAAAGCTTTACAGTTTAAATAGTGCTAAAGTCAAATTTGACATATGCCAGCTAATAGTCGAGAGAGATCAGGAGATATAGAACACAAATGGCTGATTGACCAATCATGTTAAAGCAATTGAACTTTAAGTGATGATTTAACAAGCAAACAAACAAACAAAAAATAAAATGAGCTTTAATTATGCTGATACAAAAATACTATGGAGAATTATTTGAGAGAAAGAAAATTAAGTCCTGCAAGAACAGACATTCTTCAACATTCCTTTGAGAAATACAAAAAGCAGAGAGAATCAAATGCATATCACAGATTTGGAACATATATGTCAACTCCAGGAGATACTCTGCATTTCCAGAGACAAGGGTTTCTAATACAGAGATTAGAAAAATGTTTGACTTCACTCTAGGCTTAAGTGATGAGTATTACTTAATATTTATATAAAATTTCCTCAGATATTTTAGAAATGTGATGAAAAGAACTAAGTCTCCTTGTGGAGAAATATGCCAGACATATCAATATAGCAATCACAATGGCTCTTTTAAATTAACATAGAAAAAAACCCCTGCCTATTTGTATGAAAAAGAAATTGTGTTAAAATATTTTTTAAATAGCAGATGAGTTAAAATTATTAATTAAGCCATAAAATGTAAGTATTTTTCTATATAACCAAGTATGTAGCTACTTTTAAAAGAAGTAAACTCTACTGGGTATGTCAGTTCAGTTATTGCTTAAAAGATTAAGTTATTGTGGAAGAAACAGAAGTCCTGCATCTATGTTGGTTCTTTTTGGTTCTTTCCTACTGGATTCCCTTGGGAAGTGATTGATACAATCCCAGTGAGAGGGAAGCAAAACCAGAACGGGCACAGTTCTAAGACAGATAAACAGCCAAGAAAAAAGAACTGTCAGTTGGCCAAACATGGGAAGTAAAACTCTGTCAGTTTGTTACTTATTGTGTCTCTGTCACAAACGAAAAAAAATTCTGTTGCTTCTAGCTCCTGACTATATTGAAATACTACTCCCATATGATAATGTTGAAATATTTCTCTCTGCTATGTTGATGGTGGTATTTTCAGTTGACTTTATTGGTATTTGACACGTAGAGTCATAATTTTATGTTCCAGTTTCAAACACAGAAAACTAACTTCTAAGCATGCCCATCTTGCAGTTAGTTGTCCAGGCCATGTTACCCTACCAGAAAATAGTGTCAGAATGTAAGTCACATTTAATTATAGCATGGATACTACTTCTAGTCTTCTAAGGGGCCTATTATTTGTCAAAGCAGAGCTAACCCAGCCGGGAGGAAAGGGGTAGGAATGGAAGTGGGAGGAGTTTTAAGATTAATCAGTTCCTTGACCTGGCTTACTGCACAGGTGTAAAAATGCCAGTGCTAACACTACTGGGATGGCCATATGTGTGGGACAGTGTGACTGTCCTGCCCACTGACTACCTACACATACATTGGGTTAAAATGATTACCAGCTCCTCTTTCTTCTTGTGCAAACCAGCATGGTGGTTACCTATTTCCAGTCTTTTAGAACCTCTTGTATCATTGAGGTTATAGCAAATAATTGTTCATGGCTTTAAATTACTCTATCCAGTTCCGGATGAGCTCTAGGCCATAGCAAATTTCATTGGGTATTTACAATTCAGAAACCTCTAACTTATCAAAGTAACCTCTAACTTGTTTTCTCCATTTCCCTGCCTGAGTTCTTGCTTTGCATCACTGTGTTAGTTCTCAGATCATGGGTAACCTCCTGAGGATCCTCTTTCGTGTTTGTTGACTGAAGACTATTCCCATCCCACTTGCTCTGGTGTTTGTCATGGGACATCACACTCCAAGTTGTGCTGGTGTAAGTGGTTGGGGAGTCAGTTTTGTGGATTAAATCAGGGAATTGATCCAAGTTGGAAAAGTCATGTTTTATTAATAGTTTTAGTTTAACCCGAATCCCCGAGGGGACAGCATGCCAATGAAAACAAGCTGAGGATTGGGAATACCTTAAGCCACCGAGCACTTTCTATTGTGAAAACAAGCCCCTGCAAAGACTTCAGCAAAACAGCTTTAGACTTACATGATTGCAGCTGAGTTTAAATCTGGCCTTGATGCATCAACCATCTGTTTCCATCCCAAGAAAAGAGACTCAGCAGGAATATTTGTAATTCTAAGGACAGGATTCTGGTTTCATTCCTCTAGTTATATATCACAAATAACTCCATGGATGGTACTGGAGTTATTTTCTTATTTATTTCAGAGAGAACCTACTCTCCAGAAAATTAGAGAATGAAAGGCATGCTCTGGGAGAAGCCTGGTCTTTCCAGGTTTACACCAGCATAACTCCAGTGGAGTGCTCTGGATTCATACCAGTCTACACTTTTTAAAGTAATAAGATATGCATATAATTTTGTCTCAACAACTACAGAGCAGTGTATCTTACCACTGCTATGTTGGTAGTCCTAATTAAATGTGACGGTTTTTCACTACTTGAATTTTGCTCATATTTGAGGGGACCTGCACAGGGAGTGTACTAAATCTGTGACAGAAAAAACCACACAGATGCCTGTATTTTATTTTAATTTTATTGCAAATCAAATTAAAAACATATAAAATAGAAATGAAAATAAATCATAAAATCATGGAATGCATTGGGTTGGAAGGGACATTTGAAGGTCATCTAGTATAACCAACTCACGGTGAGCAGGGATGTCTTTAACTAGATCAGGTTAGTCAGAGTCCAGTCCAGCCTCGTCTTGAATGTTTCCAGGGATGGGGCATCTACCACCTCTCTAAGCAACCTGTTTCAGCATTTCAACACCCTCACTGTAAAAAAATTGTTCCTTATATCTGGTCTAAATCTACCCTTTTTTAGTTTAAAAACATTACCCCTTGTCCTATTGCAACAGGCCCTACTAAAAAAAAAATTGTTCCCATCTTTCTTATAGACCCCCTTTAAGTACTGGAAGGCCACGATAAGGTCTCCCCAGAGAGTTCTCTTCTCCAGGCTGAACAACCCCAACTCTCTCAGCCTTTATTCACAGGAGAGGTGTTAAAGCCCTCTAATAATTTTTGTGGCCCTGCTCTGGACCTACTCCAAAAGGTTCATGGTACTTTCAATTAAAATGATCATCTCTGAGATCTCATCTTTCTGACCGTTGTGTTTGCTAGTAGGTGCAGAAAAAGGTTTACTCTTAAAAGTATGGATAAGTATTTGACTGGGTTGCTGAATGTTCTGCTATTCTGTTTTATCTGATTCTATTACTTATGTCAAGTGCACTGTGGGCACCCATTGATATAATGATGCCACTGGTGTCATGAAATATGCACTTTGGTTCCTTCGTAAGAATTAAAAGAACTGGGAGCCAGTGTTTATAACACAGATATGTTACAGAAAATGTAACATATCTTTTGACTTAATCGATAAAAGAATGTATCAAAAGAACAGAAAGATGAAATACCCTATTCTTTTGTGTACATCTATGGGCTCATGTTTACACAAAACATCACACACAGTTTGAAATACCTTTTAAAAATGTTGTCTTCTTGTCTGATTTGCATACCTCTTCAACCTGCATATAGCATAGAATATATTTGTTCAGTATATACTTGTTTTAATAGTGTCTTCTTTTGTGTCACACCGTTCCCCCTTCCCTTCTACCAGAATCCTAAATTTGCCTCCATTTTCATCTTGTACCTTCCTCCTTCCTGCTGTGGAGTAAATTTTTATATAAAGGAAATTAATAAAGGAGCATCAGGTTTTTGGCCATCTCTTCTTTGGAACCCAAATATTGGGGTATACACAGGTGTTCTTCTCTTTACACCTTCTCACACTGCAACATTGATAAACCTTGCTACCTTCTCCTACCACATGACCCCACTAGAACCATCTGTCTGCCTTGCAGGCTTAGCTTCAGTCTCTCTGCTTCTGTAACTTCAGCAAGCATATCCTTCAGCTCACAAATGCACAGGCCTGATTTGCTGCTCTACCTGTAGAAAATTTCCTAAAAGACACCATCAGCAGAACTGGATTCTTCCTTCTTTCTGCACTGAGGCAGATGCTTCACTAAATCCCTGCATGTCAAGACTTGAAGGACTGATACTGCCCAAATCTCATACTCAGAGGAAACTTCACACTGAAGCACATGTAACATCACAAAGTGCTGAAAGAAGATACAACTGATTGGTCTGGTAATCCACAGCCAATTTGGTTGTTTTGTTTTGTTTTGTTTTGGTTTTTTCTCAAATACATCCTAGTACATTGAAAAGCCCTACTGTTTTCAGACTTTTTTTTCCCCAAATTTGTCATGAGTCATGTTTGTCAGTTTTGTGGGTCAGGCACTGCAATCCAAAGAGAAAAAATGCAAGTATTATATCTGGTATTCACCAACACATGTAACATGTATATATTTTACATACGTGCTATAGTTCTTTCTGACAACTCCAGGGAATTTTTCAGTAGATGTACGTAGGCTAATGGGAAGATTTTCCGTTCTCTCAATGTTATGATTGTCTAAGTGGTTATATGTTTAAGTGTACAGATGACATTTTGGACCTTAACCATGTGTCATCAGTGTGCTGATGAAGGATAGCCACATACCACGTTAGTAAAACCGTGGGCAGCAGGTTGAAGAAAATGACTGTTCCCCACTATTTGGTACCTGTGAGGTCACTTCTGGAAGTCTATGTCCAGTTTGAGGTGCTGTGGTACAAGAAAAATATTGACATATGCGAGGTCTATACTTTGGCATGATACGCATTTTACCAGAGTATATAGGGGATCTTACCAATGTATACAAATACCCGAATGGAATGTGCAAAGGGAATGGAGCCAGGCTGTTTCTAGTGGTAGCCAGTGACAGCACAAGAGGCACTGGGAACCCACAGAAACACAGAAGGGTCCTTCTGAGCATTTTATTTATTTATTTATTTATTTATTGCTAAGCACTGAAACAGGGTACCCAAAGAGGTTGTGGTGTTTCCATTCTTGGAGTTATTAAAAACCTGTGTGGACATAGTCCTAGGCAGCCAGTTCTAGGTGGCCCTGCTCACAGGAGCATTGGACCAGATGACCTGCAGAGGTCACTTCCAACCTCAGCTGTGCTGTGTTTCTGTGACATGCAGGAGCAAATCCAGTGAAGAATCAGAAAGATGATTAGAGAAAAATATAGTGTAGTAGGCTATTGAGAAGATCATAGAGGGAGTGAACAAACACTGGAACAGGGGCTCAGACTGATCATGGAATCTCCATCCTTGGTGATATTCAGAACATGACTGGTCAAAATCCTGAACAACCTGGTCTAACTTACAAGTCAGGTCTGCTTTAAGTGTTGATCCTTTAGGAAGCCTCTAGGTTGGTCCTTGGGCAATCTAAATCATTTCATGATTTTATGTAAAATTTAACCAATACTTCCCACTCTTTGCAGGTCTCAATGTATGCAGTGATATTTAAAGGGCACAATAAAAAGCCCAAGCCATTGGCAAAGATCAGTATTATGAAATATGTTGTTATTATTATTATTTTGAACTGCATTTGTGCAGCAAGGACCAGAGCTGTTGAATCTGCTGCGTGGACATATGTAGTATGACCAATATCAATTCATACATTATATTTATACATTATTTCACACAAGAGTGAGTGCCCTGAATATGTGGCTACAAGAAACTGGGGTATAGGATATGCTGTACAACAGGCTACTTTGGTTAGGTGTTGATACCACAGACTTTAAATATATGACATGAATACAACTTTCCAGAGAAAACCTGGACGCTTCTGAAAAAATATATGATAGATTCTCACACCCCCTCCCCCCCGCCATTTCAGCCAGTAATGCATGTGAGGAGAGCAAGTTCTCCTACACAGGAATACAAAATTGGTGAACAGAAGTGTCTTTGCACTGCCTCTACTCATAAGCCTTGGCACAAAATTCAAGTCAAGCTTAACTGAATGATTACCTTCTCATAAACCTGTATTCACTCTGGATACTAACTATCTACAAACCAAGCTGGGAAAAAAAAGTAAGTGCTGAGAAGGCAGTTACTGAAGATTTCCTTAGGATAAGATCTGGACACAAGTCGTCATGTTGAATTTGCAAGAACTAATAAATGCAAGGGCACCTTGACTGCTGAATTGATAAAAGGCTACTAGCACGCACTGGCATCAACAGTGGGTTGTATAACTTGGATGACATCCTGGGAGGCAGTGGCTGCTGTATGAAGACTGCAGGTTTATATTCACACCTCACGAAGCAAAGGACTCTCTGAAGGACTTTCTGAACAACTACCTAGATGCCAGTGGTGCTGCAGCATAATCTCTGCTTCCAAGTACACAGTGGAGTTGGTCTCATGGCTATTGCTCCAACAGGTACCTATCAGTGCAGGTGAGAATGTTATGTAAATAGCTATCTGCTATCAATAATAACACCATAACGGTCAAAGAAATATATTGTTGTGATCTGCATCTCCCCCACTCAAACCCTTATTAGGGAAAAGGGAATTTACAACCCTTTTTCTACAACAAATTAGAAATATAATGAGGCAGAAAAGAGTTCCATGCTGCTGGTTTCCTTGCTTTTTATTTTTAGTTAAAAATAGATGGAAACACATCAGGCACCAAAGCTTTAAAATAAAATCATTCGACAGATAGCATCAATGTCAATATGCACTCTGTGCAGAACTAATAATTTTTATTCCAGTAATTCTCCACGGAGTTGTCCAGAATAAATCTCATCCAAAGCATATTGTCCTGCCTCGATCAATAGCTAGTACTAGATATGTCAAAGAAATTGCAAGATGCCTGGCAGTATATTGCTAGGGAGTGCGTGGAGTGGAATGGACAAACAAATGACGGTGTTTCTCAAAATGAAGTAGAGGACCCCCTCCCCTCCTGTCACCAAGCAAAAAGAGGGACCTAAGAGACAAGGGGGAATAGAGAGAGGTCCCTCCTTGAAGAGGCAAATGACAACCTTCTCGGCCCCCCCCTCACCTTCCCAGCTGCCTTTGCACGATAAGTATGGGGCTTTGGAACTTGAGGACCAGGCAAATGAAGATGGAGGTAAAAAGGATCCATCCAGTGAGTCGCCCACAGCTTGTCACTCACCTCCACATCTCATGACCTCTTCAGTTAAGAAGAAAAGGAGGGTAATTGTAGTAGGTGGATCTCTCCTGAGGGGAACAGAAGGGCCCATTTGTCAACCAGATCCATCCCTGGGGCTGCCTCCCTGTGGCTCAAGTTAGAGACCTTAAAAAGAAGCTCTCTGCTCTCATTAAGCCATCTGATTATTACCCCTTGCTGGTGATTCAGGCTGGTAATGATGAGTTTGCAGAGAGAAGGCCAAAGGCAATTAAGAAGAACTTCAAGGAATTGGGGTGACTAGTTGAAGGCTCAGGTGTGCAGGTGGTGTTTTCATCAATCCCTCAAATGGAAGGGAAAAACACTGCAAGAGGCTTGAAAGCACACCTGATTAACACATGGCTCAGGGAGTGGTGCCTCCATTGGAAGTTTGGGTTCTTCAATCGTGCGGAAGCTTATATGGTGCCTGGTCTGCTGGTGGCAGATGGTGTACATCTGTCTCAAAGGGGGAAAAGGATCCTTGCCCAGGAGTTGGTGGGGCTTGTTGAGAGGGCTTTAAACTAGGCTCAAAGGGGGAAGGGAATAAAACCAGGCTTGCTAGAAAAGAGCCCAAGAATGGCCATCAATCTGCCATTCCACCTGAGGTGGATAAGGGTAGTATATGCAACAATAAAAACACAGGGCTCACTAATAGGTTAGTAACCACAGCAGTGGCCAGGAAACTAGAATGGAAAGGGGAAGGGAATAAAGCCTGGCCCACCAGTAATGAGCCTAGGGGTAAAGGACAGAGGATGGGGGTGAAATCGGAAGATCAAGTGCATCGACACTAATGCATGGAGCACAGACAACAAACAGGATGAGCTGGAGGCCACTGTGCAGCAGGACAGATATGGCGCAGTTGCCATCACGAAAAAGTGGTGGGACGACTGTCAGGACTGGAATGCTGTGATGAGTGGATATAAGCTCTTCAGAAGGGATAGACAAGGAAAGAG
>JANHFX010020480.1:0-11373 GCA_027560015.1 Chloroceryle amazona | reverse complement strand
ACCAGGCTCACTAGAGAAGAGCCCAAGGATGGCTGTCAATCTGCCATCCCACCTGAGGTGGATAAGGGTGGTATATGCAACAGTTAAAACACAGGGCTCACTAATAGGATAGTAACCACAGCAGTGGCTGGGAAAATAGAATTGAAAGGGGAAGGGAATAAAACCTGGCCCACCAGTAATGACCCTTGAGGTAAAGGACAGAGGATGGGGGTGAAATTGGAAGCCCAGATCAAGTGCATCTACACTAATGCACGTAGCATGGACAACAAGCAGGATGAGCTGGAGGCCATGGTGCACCAGGACAGCTATGATGTAGTTGCCATCACGGAAATGTGGTGGGACAGTTGTCAGGATTGAAATTCTGTGATGAGTGGATATAAGCTCTTCAGAAGGGATAGACAAGGAAAGAGAGATGGGGGTGTGGCCCTGTATGTTAGGAAGTTTTTTGAGTGTATAGATCTTGATTTCAATGATGATAAAGTTGAGTGTTTATAGGTAAGGATGAAAAGGAAGGCAAATAAGGGAGATATTGTGTTGGAGTCTGCTATAGAGCACCTAACCAAGATGAGCAGGCAGATGAAATATTCTATAAACAGCTGGCTGAAGTCTTGCAATCGCCAGCCCTTGTTCTGGTTGGGGACTTCAACCTACCAAACATCTGCTGGAAATATAACAGCAGAGAGCAGACAGGCTAGGAGGTTTCTCAAGTGTGTGGAAGATAACTTCCTGACACAACTGGTAGATGAGCCTACCTGAGAAGGTGCCTTGGTTGACCTCCTGTTCACAAATAGAAAAGGACTAGTGGGAGATGTGGTGGTCGGAGGCTGTCTTGGGCTTAATGATCATGAATTGGTTAAGTTCTCAATTCTTAGTGATGTAAGGAGGGCAGTGAGTAGAACCTCCACCTCAGATTTCTGGAGGGCAGACTTTGGACTGTTCAGAACACTAGTTGAGAGAATCCCTTGGGAGACAGTACTGAAGGGCAAAGGGGTCCAGGAAGGCTGGACACTCTTCAAGAAGAAAATCTTAAAGGCCCAGGAGAGGGCTATCCCCACGTGCTGTAAGATTAAAGGGCGGGAAAAATGGACAGCCTGGTTGAACAGGGAGCTTTTGATGGGACTTAGGAAGAAAAGGAGGGATTACCACCTTTGAAAGAAGGTCCAGGCAACTTGGGAGGAGTACAGAGATCTCGTCAGGTTATACAGAGAGAAAATTAGGAAGGCAAAAGCCCATCTGGAACTCAACTTGGCCACTCACATAAAGGACGACAAAAAAGTTTCTACAAGTAGATCAACAACAAAAGGAGAACCAGGGAGAATCTCCATCCCTACTGGATGTGAGGGGTAACACTGCAACCAAGGATGAGGAAAAGGCTGAGATACTTAATGTTTTCTTTACCTCTGCCTTTAATACACAGACCAACTACTCAAAGGGCATTCAGCCTTCCGAGCCTGAAGATAAGGATGGAGAACAGTACAACCCTCTCATAATCCAGGAAGCAGCAGTTAATGATCTGCTTCTGCACCTCGACACTCGTAAGTCTATGGGGCCAGATGGCATTCATCCAAGGGTAATACTTAGGGAACTGTCAGAAGAGCTCACCAAGCCTCTCTCCATCATTTTTCAACAATCCTGGTCAACAGGGGAGGTACCAGGTGACTGGAGGGTGGCTGATGTGACACTTATCTACAAGAAGGGCCGGAAGGAGGATCCAGGGAACCTCAGGCCTGTCAGCCTGACTTCAGTACCAGGAAAGATCATGGAGAGGATCTTCTTGAGTGAACTCTCACTGCAATTGCAGGGCAGGCAGGGGATCAGGGCCAGCCAGCATGGGTTTATGAAGAGGAGGTCTTGCTTAACCAACCTGATCTCTTTTCTATGACTTGCCTTTTGGGTGGGGGGAAGGCTGTGGATGTTGGACTTTAGTAAGGCCTTTGACACAGTCTCCCACAGCATTCTCATGGAGAAACTGGTGAAACGTGGTATAGACAAATGGACTCTTTGCTGGATTAAAAACTGGCCGTTCCCAGAGAGTTGCGATTAATGGGGTGAAATCAAACTGGCTGCCAGTCACCAGTGCTGTCCCTCAGGGCTCAGTTTTGGGGCCGGTCTTGTTTGGAATTTTTGTCGATGACCTGGATGTGGGGATTGAGAGCACCCTCAGTAAGTTTGCAGATGATGCCAAATTGTGTGGGAGTGTAGATCTGCTTGAGGGCAGGAAGACTCTAAAGAGGGACCTGGACAGGCTGGATCGATGGCTGAGGCCAATTGTGTGAGGTACAATAAGATCAAGGGACGGGTCCTGCATTTTGGTCACAACAACCCCAGGAAATGCTACAGGCTTGGGGATGAGTGGCTGGAAAGCTGCCCAGCAGAAAAGGACGTGGGGGTGCTGGTGGACAGCCGGCTTAATATGAGTCAGCAATGTGCCCAGGTGGCCAAGAAGGCCAGCAGGATCCTGGCCTGTATCAGGAATAGTGTGATCAGCAGGAGAAGGGAAGTTATTGTGCTCTTGCACTCAGCACTTGTGAGGCCTCATCTCAAATACTGTGTTCAGTTCTGGGCCTCTAATTATAGGAAAGACATTGAGATGTTGGAACGTGTCCAGAGGAGAGCTACCAAGCTTGTGAGGGGTTTAGAGAGCAAGTTGTATGAGGAGAGGCTGAGGGAGCTGGGTATGTAGTTTGGAGAAGAGGAGTCTGAGGGGGGACCTCATTGCCCTCTACACCAACCTGAAAGGAGGTTGTAGAGAGGTGGGTGTTGGTCTCTTCTCCTTAGCAGCTACTGACAGAACCAGAGGAAATGGTCTGAAATTGCAGTAGGGGAGGTTTAGATTGGATATTAGGAAGAAATTCTTTACAGAAAGAATGGTGAGGCACTGGAACAGCCTTCCCAGGGAGGTGGTTGAGTCACCATCCCTGGTGGTATTTAAGAAATGGGTAGACCTGGTGCTTCAAGACATGCTCTAGTGACAGTCATGGAGGGGTTTATTTTGTGGTTTTGAATTCATGTTTGATCAGGGTATTTAGGTATTTAGGGGTGGGGGGGTTAGGTGTTTTTTGTTATGGGTATGGTTGGACTCAGTGATCTAGGAGGTCCTTTCCAACCATGAATATTCTGTGATTCTGTTGTCTGTGTAGAAAAGTGTGTTTCCAAAAAGCAATAATTGTTGATTGATATATGTCCCTGAAATAATTATTTGTTGTTTAATAGTTAACATTATAATTACATCTAATTTTTCTTTGTGTGAGTTTCCTATAGCCATTTTTGATAGGAGTAACTAAAATTGTGCAGTGTTCCAGATGACAAGTGATTTATTTAGTGAACTAAATTACAATACATAGGCATACTTAATTATATTTCTACTCTATTACTGTTAGATTTTGTCCGTAGCCCAGTAACTGTTTACTTTTTCCACCATCACTTATTCATAAACAATGGTCTTTTTTGATCTTATGTACAGTGTTGAGTCTTCTTTGTGCGATACAGTCAGTTTAGAACCCAGGCAAGTGAGCAGTTCCAGTGATTTCCTTTGAAGTGTGCTAAAGAGATTTGACAGCATTTGGTTACATCTTCCATCATATTTTCTATTCACTCAGCTTGCTTAAGGCCTCCAAAGTTTTTCACAGTTTCTCTGGTCTTGATCAACTTAAATAATTTTGGAATGTCAGAAAAACACTTTTCAGATAGTTGATAAGTAACAGATGCCCAAGGATGGAACCTTGTGGCCCACCATAGATAACCTCTTGCCATAGCAACCATTTTTCTTTCTTTTTGTTTCTTATTGCTTCACCGTTTTTGTTATGTGCAGCTGTTTTGTTTCCTCTTCCTCCTTCTGCTCTTTGCCTGCATAGCTTTTTTATTTACTCTTGATGAAGGGTTTGGACAAAGGCATTTTGAGACCTTCATAAATTGTCAGCCTTCTCTTTTACCTATTACTGACTCTTTCAAAGAATTTTAAGAGATTAGGTCCTTTGAAGAGCTCCTCATGTATAGATCCCATTATATTCTAAGTTATTTTGTAGTTACTAATGCAAATAATATTACCAGCTATTGAAAACAAACCATCAGTCTGCAATTCACTGGGTAAGTGCATACGCTTTCACCTAACTGCGTGTGCAACACTGACTGTCCTTCATCCCTCAAGTGTGGTAGTTGATTCTGCCCTCCACCCAAGAAAGTGACATATTGTGTGTATAAATGCATTGTCTTTCAGTACTGTATGTTTTTATAAACATGTGGTACTATTGCATTTAATGCCACGAACGTATCAGGCCACTGAGACATTGGGTTATGCTGGTGTGATTGCATGTGTTGGCATTAACCTTTTACTCTTTCCATTTGAATCTCACAGTTTCTTCCCTTTCTTACCATATTATCTTCATCACAACTTTACACTCTTGCAAACTACCCATAAAAGAAATCGCATGTCTTAACTTACTCCAGGCAGGAATTCACACACACCAATTTACGCACACGACTTCAGCCACTTTGTTTTCCAAAATTCTTAATCCCAGACAAATCTATCTGTGATCAGCTTCCTACTCTCTGCTCTTTCTGAGGGCCACATTGCCAGCTTGTCTCTTACAGCCTGTCAGTGTTTGCTTCTATAGTACAGATAACGTAATGTCCAGTCTCTCCTGACTAATCTGTCTGTAAGAAAGCCTTATGTACTGTATACCAACCAGGCTGTATTGACTTCATTGCTGTTAGATTAGTCTATAGCACCAGATGGCCTTCTGTCTTTCTGGCACTCTCACAAAATGGCCAATCTTATTCTGCTGCTCCCAGGATGGTGAGTATTTGCACATGGAGGATGATGGCTGCAGTGAGAAGTCTTTCCTTTTCTGCAGTGTTGTTTTGGATTTAGAACAGACAGTTCTGGGTGATCAAGTAGCACTCACTGACCCAGTCTGCCCCTTTCAGATCAAGCAAGCATCTGTCAATACTACAGTGAAGGAATCTAACTTCACTTTTCCACTACATCTGGAAATGAGGCTGTAGAGCTCTCTCTTCTGGGCACACACCTAGATATATTGGAGGTCACAATGAGCAAAGATGTCAGGAATGTGCAGTAAACAAAACAAGGAGTAGAACTAAGAAGAATTTGTTGCACACAGCTGGGGATTGTTAGCCTTGCATGTTTTGATCTGACAGTAAATTACTAGCTGAGCCAAATCTGCTGTAAAAAAGTGACTCTAGAATAAGCAGATTCATCCACCTCACGGATCCTGTCAGAGAGGCAACTGTTGTGAGAGCTCCCATGCAACTCTAATTGCAACCTCTGTCTCGGAGCATAGAAGCATATCTCATTACAATGTCCCCTATGGCTGTCCAGCTGCAGTAGCAGCTCATGGATTTGCAGCTGTAAGCACTCAGTGCAAGTTGCAGCAACTTTGAGCCTCTCTATTCCACAGAAGAAAGTGAAGTTAGCTCTGAAGAAGACACTGCAATTATATATGACAATTCAGGACAGTCATGGTGACATGTTCCAGGTACATCTCTCTAAGCACAACTGCATGTACTTTTTCAAATTTTGGATATTTCTTCCTATCCACCGAGCTAGGAAGAGATGATCTCTAGCAAGGAAGATAAATGCACTAAAAAGGTGGAGATATAAGTCATGACAAGGAATTTGCAAAAATGTAGAAATCAGAATGAAACTTCAGTTTTCCCAGGAGGCAAGATCCTGAACTCTTGCACCTTGCCTCTTCAATGACCCTTACCTCAGCAGTCCTTCTTTTCCGAAATGACCTCACACTCGTTGTCTGGTCACCTTCCGTCGAACCAAAGTGAGAAAATAAGATGTCATTAGGTCTATTAACACATTTGCTCAAGTGAAACAGAGAGATGAGGAGTTAAGGCCTTGTCATGTTCTGTGCTTGGTTGATTGCAACAGGCGCTGCTGGGCCCCTGAGGTCTGGAGGAGTACCTGGCTAGGAACAGTTAAAACTTTGTTGTCCCTATTTTTGTGTGCTGCTGCCAATATGGATCATTTTGTGGCTTCCACAGCGCGTGACAAGACAAATTATTTGCAGCAAGTTCCTTCTGTACAAGTGGTCAACACACATTTCATTACAGAGGCAGAAATTAGCATATTAAAAGTTTCACTTTGCATTCAGTCTCCTTCATGTTTTTTCCAGCTGTTCTTTTCTTCAATATTTACTCAAATATTTAGTCAGAGAAATCTCTTTCCTGGTGTTATAGAGAGACAACTATCAAGGGATTATTGGTCTGAGTGTAAAATACATTACGAGATGTCTCATCCTTGGTATAAGTGTACAGTGTGTTAGTGGACGACTCTCCTTGTAAGCTTCCACTCTCCACTTTTGAAAGACCCTGAGGAGTTTATTGATGGAAAAGGCTTTCCTAACCCATCTTGCAGGTTTCCTTCTTTAAGGTTTTGAGAGAAAAGATTTAAAAAGAAAACTGCATTTCTAGAAACATGTTCTTTTCATATCATACAGAATCAGTGGTTGATTCCTCAGCTGAGTTATTTGGCATAACTCAAATGCTTTTTAAAGCAAAACATTTAATCCTGAGGACTGTCTAGGCAAATTCATCCATCATCATGCATGGGAATTTCAAAGTGCCCATAGGATATTCAACACCCAAATACAGGGAAGTAGCTGTTTATATCATTCTTAAGGCTTTCTTAAAACTACAGGCTGCACACAGCCAGTGTCATCAGAACATTTTTTCCTTGAGGGAAGGAACTTAACAGAGAGACCATGGTGTTCCAATGTTCTGAAAAGTTCACAGAGTTATTTTCCCTCTGTAGGGATAAAGGTGCTGAGATAACTTCATTTTGACATCAGTGTTTCCTAGTTCATTCAAACATTATTGCATAGTGCTTTTCTGTAAATGTTGCAATGTTGCTGTTTGCCACTTCCTTTTTTTTTATTTTTTTTTCCTGAATGTGTGATAGCAGTAAATTCAGAACAACCTGGGAATTTTTCTATAATATGCAAAAGGGTCGTTATTGGATGGCCTCTGTTTTTGTAGTGCTCACAGAGAACAAACAAAAAGTATTTGGAGCACTCTTCTGACCATGTGATCTCCAAAAATGACCAAATACCCCTCAAGCTATGAAGGAGAACTGCCCACCCACAAATGGGACTTCAGACAACACAGAATTTCACACCGTCACCCACAGCATCCTCGCAGCTAAACTGCAAAAGTGTGGTGTGGATGATCAGGTAGTGAGGTGGATTGTTAACTGGTTGAAGGAAAGAAGTCAGAGAGTTGTGGTCAATGGGGCAGGGTCTAGTTGGAGGCCTGTATCTAGTGAAGTCCTGCAGGGGTTGGCACTGGGACCAGTACTATTCAACATATTCATCAATGACTTGGATGAGGGAGCAGAGTCCACTGTTATAAAGTTTGCTGATGACACGAAGCTGGGAGGAATGGTTGACACACCAGAAGACTGTGCTGCCATTCAAAGAGACCTAGACAGACTGGAGGACTGGGCAGGGAGAAATCTAATGAAGTATAACAAGGGCAAATGTGGATTCTTGCATCTGGGGAAGAACAACTCCACATATCAGTGCAGGTTGGGGACTGATCTGATAGAGTGTAGCACAGGGGAAGGAACCTGGGGGTCCTTGTGGACAGCAGGATGACCATGAGCCAGTAATGTACCCTTGTGGCCAAGAAGGCCAATGGCATCCTGGGGTGTATTAGACGGGGTGTGTTTAGTAGGTCAAGAGACATTCTCCTCCCCCTTTACTCTGCTCTGATGAGACCACATCTGGGATATTGTGTCCAGTTCTGGACCCCTCAGTTCAAGGAGGAAACAGAACTGCTTGAAAGAATCCATCACAGAGCCCCAAAGATGATTAAGGGCATGGATCATCTCCCTTATGATGAAAGGCTGAGGGAGATGGGTCTCTAGCTTGAAGAAGAGGAGACTGAGGAGTGACCTCATTAATGTTTGTAAATATTTAAAGGATGAGTGTCAGGAGGATGGGGCCAGGCTCTTCTCAATGATGTCCAATGATAGGACAAGGAGCAACGGGTGCAAATTGGAGCATAGGAGATTCCAAAGAAACTTAAGGAAAACCTTTTTCACAGTGAGGGTGACAGAGCACTGGAACAGGCTGCCCAGAGGGGTTGTGCAGTCTCCTTCTCTGGAGTCATTTAAAACCCACCTGGCCACATTCCTATGTGACCTGCTCTACGTGGTCCTGCTCTGGCAGGGGAGTTGGATGATATTTCAGGGTCCCTTCCAACCCTTAGCATTCTGTGATTCTGTGAAAGGTAATCCTAATTCTGTAGTTTATATGTTTGAATGTGATCTAAGCAAATCTCTTTCTTCAACTGTGTGTAGAAATAATAAGACTTATCAGTTTTAGCTACAGCAATCTCAAAACAAAAGGCCCTACCAAAAAATAGCTGTCTTTTGCAAAGATTATTTCCAGATAGCAAACTTCAGCATATGCTTAGTCCAAGTGTGGAAGGCATCTTCCATTGGTGTAAGCAAGTGGGGACATTAGTATTTACTAGAGATTTTGATAGCGAGAGATAAGAGTTGGTACTGTGAAACAGGGATACTACATGAAACTATGTCACACATTATTACCGTGAAAATTTACTCCCAGCAACTGGGGAGTTACACAAGAAATTAAATAAAGATTTAGAGAAGTTTACACTAAAAAGCTGTGGAATAAAGAAATATTTTATTCTTCTGGCAATCAAATTCATCCTAGTAAAGGCTGCTTTTAGCTGACTGAAATTAAAAGGGATCACATTACCATTGCCTTCAAATCCTTGTTGATTACCTAAAGTATAACACTGAGTTGATAGACAATGTTTGCATGTTATAAGACTGTGGAAACTGTGTACAATGGAAGACTCAATGTTAACTGGGTGAGTGAGTAGATTCTAAACAATAAAACATTGATGTATTACAGTAGAACAAAACAGTGAAGAGTTATCAAATCACATGGGCATCTCCATACTGGAAAAGGATTGTAAGTGAGATAATGTCAAACAGACAATGTTCTTTCCTTGTTGTAGCCTCAGAGGGTAGCTGCTGGTAGAAGAGATTTTTCTGAAATACTCACAAGCTGAGTTTTTGATTAATGCTAGATATTCACCTATTCAGATACAACCCAGTTTGCTTAGCCTGGCAGTAATCAAAATATAAATAAAAAGCCATTTTACTGAAATCTACCTAAATAAATACTTTTTTAAACTAAATTGTGTTCCTATGCCAAGATTTTCCCTTTTATTTTTGAGCATTATGGCCAGACAAGGATAACCATCAATAAGACGACTATCCCTATTTAGATCAACTGGCAAACATAAGACCCATCTGTGTGTTGCTTAACAGGTGTCATTTTAGATCCATGGGGAGCAAAGCAAGCTTTGTACAGATGGACAGTCATTCATTGGACCCTTGCTAGCAGTAGAATATTTATTCAGGCACTGCCTGCCTACAGGCTCAATATTTGAAAGAGACAGTGAAAAATGTTTCTGGTGGAATATTTTCATGAGGGGCAAATCAAGGTGGAAGCAGAGGAAAAATCCGTTTAAAACTGTTGGCTTACATTCACTAACAGTCCCATTTTGATCAAGAACTGCAAGTTCTAGAGGGTCTTCTGGCGAGTCACTTGATGTTACCCAAACACTTCAATTATTAGCAGAAATACTATTAAACTGTATGCTTTTCATGGAAAGGAGGGGACTTCCTTCTGCTGACAGCAGTTGTATAAATTGGAATGGACACTGGTAACTCCCACCCTCTATGCCAGGTAGTGAAGGATCCTTTTCTCCCCTTCAGTCATTAGTTCTTTTGGGTTTTATTTTACAGATGAGTTAGAGAATGGAGAGAAGGGTATATGAAGGTTTTATATCTATATCATTTGAGATTTATTTTTATATTTTATTTATATTTTTAATAAAAATAATGAAATTTTGTGTGAAAGATGCCATCATTTCACAGTGTACTTTTCTAGGTCTAGTGAAAAACAGTCAGCCAGGCTGACATGGTAGGGAAGAGTAATGCCTTTTGCAGTGGAAAAAGCTGCAGAAGTTCTGTGAGTTACTGTGAGTATACTGTGCATGTACTGAAGTGATCCTCTTGTTTGCAGACTCACAGAAGTGAATGATTAATGTAGTTTTTAATAGCAGTCTGCTAGTTTTTCTGTAGTCTGTGCAGGAGCATGGACATACATACATTTTGTGCTGCTTAAGCCTGTGCTTTACATCTCTGTGTAAATGACAGAAAGCCTCCAGTAGCAAGTAGCACGTTCTTGGAGTGAGACAGCTGAAGTGATGAACCTGAAGCTGTGATTAGCACTACCTGAAGTTAGGCACATAGGAATTCAACCAGTAAGAAACAGCAATTGGTTTTGGATGATAAACGTAGCACGCTTTATGTTAAACAGGGTATAGGCTCCCAAAACCTAACATAATTTCTTGCAAGATGCACTTGCAGACCTGACAGCTCTCAAGCACTGCATTGAGGTTCCTGATCATAGCTGCTACCTTCTCTCTACCACCAATTCTAACACATGTGAAAAAAGGAGTTAAGATACAAATACTCTATGTTTGATATTAAAAAGTCACTTATGAGACCTTGAGCAGGTGCCTTGATGATCAGGGAACATACAGCAAGATGTTTATGTAATTTCTTTTTGCTCTCAAAAGAGTCATAATTGCTTCAGGTTGTCCCTCAAAATCTACAGTCTAAATTTTAAGGTGTGGCAATAAAAATCATGATGACAACAGTTAAACTTTGACAAAAAGTCAGTTGTGGTCTTCAAAATTACCATTTCTATTGCTACTATGATTAAAATAAAAAATTTACCTAAGGAAATAATTTTTTTTTAAGCTCTGAGGTAAAACAAAGGGATCAATCTTTGCCAATGTTATATTATTTCTAAAGATATGATTGACTTTCTGGACTGCAAACATGCATTGCCAGCTCATGTCCAATTTTTCTAGTCTTTTCTTGGGCAAAGGTAGCACCCTGGGAATTTGGAAAATAAAGATTTTGTATCTACACCAAGCTATATACAGTTTATAAAGATAGTACTTTCAGAGAGAGTCAAAGAAACCACCATAACCCAAACCCCCACTTTCTGATTGTTTCCAAATTCAAAAAGGAAAAAAAATGGTAGTATATGGTCCTCATTTAGCTAAAAAGTATTCTCAGGAAGGGCACAGGATTAATTCTCAGAAAAAAGCATTCAGAGTTTGTCCTGGTTTGGGTGAAAACAGAACTAATTCTATTCAGTAATTTTACTTTTCAGTTCAGTACTTCTAACTAACAGCACTTTCTGAAGTTAGGAGCATGTTTTTACAGTGTCTGCTGCCAGCAGTGATAACAGCCCATGTTTAGAGTTACTACCAAGAATTGGTATGCAG
>JANHFX010020479.1:0-30941 GCA_027560015.1 Chloroceryle amazona | reverse complement strand
GAAGAGAAGAGAAGAGAAGAGAAGAGAAGAGAAGAGAAGAGAAGAGAAGAGAAGAGAAGAGAAGAGAAGAGGAAAAGTAAATAAAAGAAAAAAAAATAAAGAAAAGAGGAAAAAAAATTAGTAAGGAGGAGACATCTGTACCTGCATAAGGCTGTTCCAAGCTTGAGAAGGCAGAGTCCAGACCTGGAGAGCTGGGCATGTCATAAAGCCCGTTTAATTCACAACTCCCCATAAAAAGAGCAAGGCAATGAGAGCGAAGCAAAGCAGTTCCCTGCTGGAGCAGAACCAAAACTCTGAGGTGTCCAAGCCCTTTGCTATCAGCTCCACAAGCCTTTTAAAGCCTCTCTTTTGTCTCGTAGGCATTGCTGCTGAAAGCCATGAGGTCACTTTGTCTATTTTTGTCTTCTTAGCTTCACCACTGAGCAGTGTGATGGACATTGTCACCTGGCACTTAAACACCCTCCGTCTTTCCCCCACTTCTACTCCCTGTGAGGATAAACTCTTCTTTTCTAAGATAAGAAAATATACTCTGTACTCTCATTGTTTCTGTAGTGCAAGCTTCAGGGTAGTGTTTCCAATGCCTCAATGTCCACCATTTCTGTGCTGAAGAGCCCTTCAAAGAGATGAGTCTAAGACAGTGCTCATGGGCAGGCAGAGAAACCCACCCAGGAGGAAAGCAACTTTCCATGTCTGTAACACCCAGAAAGCACCCAGCTCTGGGTAAACATAAGGATGAAAAGAGAGAAAGGCTTTCTTTTCCCGTGTTTATCAATTTCCTTCCATGTCTGAGGAGAACCAGTCCATGACACAGGTTTCTTTTGTGTACCAGGCATGAGAAAAGATTTAACAGAGGAGCGTTAGGATCCTGGGTGCCTGCAGTGAAGCGCCTTACTTTAATTAAGATGGCAGAGGCTGTTACTTCCACCACTGAAGAGTGTGGCAGCAGCCAGGAAGGGTGGCAGAGTGTATGAAGGGCAAGGAGTGGTGTTTTGGCAGCACCATTCAGAGCTCCAGTGCTGGAGACTGAGAGGTGTTGAAAGATGAGATGCTGATAGTGAGGACCGGGGTGGAGGAAAGAAACAGAGGGTGGCGGGAGTCTACAGATCTCCTCAGTTGTGGCCTGCTCAGCATCTCCTCACGCTGTAGCTGGGCTACTCTTACTGTCTCTTTCTATACACCAGCAATAGTTCCTGCGATCAATCACAGGATCACCGGGTGTCAGGGGTTGGAAGGGACCCTGGAGATCTTCAAGTCCAACCCCCCTGCCAGAGCAGGGTCATATAGTCTAGCACAGGTCACACAGGAACGCATCCAGGTGGGTTTCGAAAGTCTCCAGAGGAGACTCCACAACCCCACCCCCCTCCCAGAGCCATGACCAAGGGACATCAGCCTCTGTTTCCCAGCAGACCCAGCCTTAGCAACACTGTAGCCAAGGACTCAGGCAGACCATCTGAGTGTTACTTAGTCTAGAAAAATGGAGGCCTGACCATTCGTCCTGAAATCCAATAGCCACCGCTGTGTGCCAGCGACAACTTCCACTGGCAATGTTGCTGTAAGAGCTTCGACATGGGTAGCAAGAGCAGGAGATCTTCTGTCATGCCTCATGTAGAAGCTCTAATAGCAAGAGCAATGAAAGTGGTTCAGTCTCTTCTTCTTTGATGAATATGTACACACACACGGACGCAGTCTCTTCGGGAAAACCTTGTAGAATCTGATACATATCCCATGCAATTGGAAATGCAAATACAGCCCAACAGTATGGAAAAAAATCTCTACTACAAACATTCAAATGGAATAGATAAAATAGTAAATGGAAAGGTGATAAAGCTCTCTTAAATTCTGCTGGTGTGGTGGATAATTTCTATAGAAAACTTTTTGTTAACTTTTAAAGCACTTGTTCCTACTGAATTCTGCTGGAAAAATCTACAAAAATGAGACATTTCTATTAAGCCCACAAAGATTTTTCCATGCAATTAATTTAACTAAATTTCACTGAAGATAAATTAATTACATTACTAATTAAAGAGAAGTGTAAAATATATAATTTTTTTCAAGGTCAGAAAGCATTTTAATGTATGCTCAAGAAAACTACTGAACAAGCAAGCTTACATGATGTCAGATGTTGATCATGTTCACTAGGAAACAAACAATGGTAAATTTTATTACCAAAGACCAAATTCTAGAAAAGCCATTACCATAGAAAATAAGCATGCTGCTAATTCCAGAGAGAAAGAGCCTGTTCCTCTGTGATGAAATACTACTTGTCTACTATTTTTTCACACGGGATCAACCAGAATTTTGTTCTTCCAGCTATTTATGTTAGACAAGGTCATTTTTCCATGGCTAATGTTGCAGATATCTCAGTAAGTCATTAGAGGCTATAGACATCTCATGCTTTTCATACCTGGAGTCCTTTCAAAGTAAGATTTGGATAGGTTATATTTGCCTTCTAAGTATTTCCCCATTGAAAAGCTTCAAACCTTTCAAGCTTCAACCAATGTTTGAACTGCAAACAGTAAAGCAGATGAATATATATTCTCTTAGATAAAATAAACTAAATAAAATAAACCCTTGGAAAAGAAAACATATTTCTCATTCTTGGATATTTGCACACTTTCATCACATAATCTGTGCATAATATAAAAATAGATAGGGATTCAGCTCCAGTTTAAGATACTACAGGAAAAGGCTTCAGTCCTACTCAAGTCTGCAACACTTAAGCGTGGATCTGAGGTTAAATACATAGTTAAGGACTTATCAAACTACTATTTCTTCTTAAATGTCTAATAATTTTAAGAGTTCCAGTGAGACACTGCCCCACTGCAGTCTCCTAGTTTTAGAAAAACAAAAATCAAACTTCTCTGAAAAACATGGAAAAAGACATGACAAATAATTTTGTAGATTTTTGACATTCTTAGCCATTTTGCAACTCCCACCCTGCTGCTGAAGAGCTCTGCTTGGCAGAGAAGGTGCAGCAACATTGCTCTCTGTGGCTGCAATGGATTAGTCTCGTGGTATCCTGTGGGAGAACTGAATAGCTTTTCACTCATAAAAATCTCCCTCAGCTAAGTGAGAGTTTGCCTTTCTTCCTGAGCTGGATGGAAATGCGTCCTTGATGCAAAAGGTAGCACACACAGCCAGCTTTCCTGTGCTGACAGCACACATTCAGACCCTGGATATTCCCTACATAGTCTTCTGCGACGTGACTGCCAAAGGAGAGCTTGCTTTTGCCAGGACAGCACCTGTTAAATGCACTAGTAATCTGTCTTTTGCAGTTTTAACCCTATTTCCTAAGAAAGGTTTATGCAGTCATGTTGCATGTCTTTTTATCTTAGCTGATTCATGCTAAAAGCTTTTAAGCCCATTTGCTAATTTGAAAAGTCTGGAGTCACAAAGATGCAACGCTCCTACAGGTTCACATCCAGATAGGTGGCTGGACAGAGGAGACAGACCCCACCACAGGAAGCAGGAATCCTGAATGCAGTCTTAATTAGGCACCAAAAACTGAAGAACACACACACCAGAGAGATTACCAGTTCTCATTTGGGATGTGAGAAACATCAGACAGATTTACATTTTACTAGACATGATAGAACGAGATATTAAATACAAGACATAAATTAGAAGGACAAGATCTGTTAATACTGCTGCTTAAAAAATTGCTTGATGTCTGACAGCAAGATACCCCTGATTCATCTTCTCTTTGTCCTTCAGTGTTTTCAGCATCCACTCTCTAGCAATACAGACAAGTATATGCTCACTATCTCTGTCTGTGGACTTGATGGATCTTGCAGCACTTGCCATATATTCTTGTTATCCAATTGATTTAAGTCCTTTTCTGCAATCAGTCAAGCTCCTACTACATTTAAAAATCCAGCCTTTCGCAAGACAACTGTATACTTTCCATGCCCTGTGTCATCTGCTGATCAGGACACAGCAATCTCTGCTGAATCCTCAGGCCACCCGTTAAAAATGTTATTACTGCCATTTCCTATTACTGCTTGCTAGGTGCAACATGCTCCAGAGAAAAGAAAAAATAAAACCCAACCACATTTAAATAGCTTCACTACCAGGAATTTGCAGTTGTGAAAGCAGATAGGAAGACAGTAGTGATGTACCTGGCGTAACCTGTACTTTTGAGCTCCTAAATCCAGGTAACTCACCTCCCTCCCCCGTATCCCTCACACACCTGCGTTTCTGTGGGAAGAAAGATCAGAGAAAAGCTGCAAGGTGTCCCAGACAGGTCCTAGTTCTGAACAGTAGCAGTTTCAGGGCTGAGGGGTGCCCCACAGCAGATACTGCCTGTTCTGTGTTGATGCAGCCAGAGGATAAGATCCACTGGCAGAAGAGAGGAGGGTTGTGATTTTTAATAATCTGTCTCCTTGCCAGTCATATAACATTGAGGTGGAGAGGACATTTGATTGACATATGTTAGTGTTTAAAGCTCTGTGGTGAAAATATAGAGGTAGTCTTGTTAGATTCAGAAGCCCAGTGAAACACTACTACCAACTTAGCCAGTTAGCTAATCTGACATCATGAGCCATTAATAGTTATGTTTTCTGTTCTATTCTTAGCCAATTGTGCAGTCACCTTACAGTAGTCCTATCTCATCCATATTTCTCTCGTTGAAAAAGTCATGTGGAAACATATCAGATATCTTACCGAAGCCAACATATACTGTGTCCACCTTATTTCTTCAGCCACGAAATCTTACCTTACTGAACAGGTCAAAGACTACTTCTTGTTCTAGCTTTTATTAGTCCACATTGTTTCTACTGATCATTTTGTTTTCCACAAAGTGTGCTCAAAAGAACTACTTTGTTCACCTACCTGAAGCTAAACATGTAATTTATTTATTTTTTCTTATCCCCAGAGTGTTACTATAAGAAGGGTGCTATTATTGGTCTTTTTCCCTGAGACCCTTCCTATTATTCCAGGGTATTTATCGAGGACTGAGGACAATTCTGATACAGTTTTCACCAATTCCTTACATTTACCTCTACAGAGAATATGATTTGTCCATGTCCTTTCAGTATAGTCAATGTATGAAGATGTGATGGATCTGCTCACCCCAATTCATGCTCCTATTTCTTTTATACAAGGGGCTAAATTCTTGGTTAACAGAAGCAGTAGATACATTGACAACAGTGAAGCTTTACCAATTTCACAACAAACTGATGGATTTAAATGAAACTGAAGAACAATTATTTGTCAGGTTGACAGTTTTCTCCTCCCTAGATATAATTTTCTCTCATTTTTGTTGAGCCATTAACTTTGTTGTTTAATTACCCCTTGTCAAAGTCCCTTTATGCCTCACCCTTTTATGCCTCTCCCTCCCCCATCACTATCACTGAGTCTCATTTCAGTGTTGTCTCTGAGCAGACTTGTCCCAGCCTTGCAGCAAGTCCTATATCACTTTCAGAACTGATGGCATCAACATTGGACAGGGAGAGGGATTCCCATTCCCTGTTTCTATGACAATTTCCTTCAACTCAGCTGTCAACGTCCTGGGGTTATCCATACATTTCTTTCAGTATGATTATTGCCTAATCACCTTGAGATCTGAATTACTGGCAAATTTTGGCTTAATTGTTCCACATCAGCCTTACACATCCTAAGTCACTCCAGAAGTGTATGTGCAAGGACAGGCTGTGTTAACTTCATTCACGTCACAGTATATTCTGAAAAGTCACTGCCTGAGCTCTGCAAGGATCATGGAAGTGTGAGTTCGGACAAGAACTGCTGACAGTGTTTCACCAGCAGCAGGATGTTGAATGACCTCTGACCATGTCTGAGGAAATGTGACCCACAGTCAGAAAATAATAACATAGAGAAGTAGTGTCTGAGTAACACATAGCTTAAAAAAGATGCTCAATATGGTACTTCATACAGTGGAAATACTTGGACAAAAGAGAGTATATAACTTTTAATTTCAGGGATCATATACAGCTTTCCTCGAAACATCTTCAAATACTAAGGATCTTTTCCCTCCAGAGAATATCATATGCAGCTAGATTTATCTTGAGCTAACACAAGTTCAGCTAAATCCATATGTCTGTCAGGCTCTGGGGCAGCAGGGTAGTAGTGAGGTACAAAGGTGAAGCAGAGCAGAGCTACCAGCCTTACTTACAGTGCTGCAACCCACAGCATCCACATTGCAATGCTGGAGAAGACTGATGCCTGAGGGAACAATGCTGGAAGTCTTCAGTAAGAATGCCTGAGGAGGATGGCTGATAACTTGTGACAATATCTGACGTGGCTCAAGAAAGAAGAGAAAATTCATCCACACTAGCCAAGATGAACAACACTGTTTTATAATCTCTGTCTTCTGCCCAAACAGTTAATACATCCTCCTGAAAAGATCACCTCTGTGCTTTTGATAGAAGAACATAAACCAAAGGCATAAGCTCAAATGTGATTCTCAAGCCGAAAACTGGAGGAAGAGGGCTCCAGATGCACAGTGTTTATCTCACTGTGGTCTTCTTTAATAAATGCCTTCCAGGGTGTAGAGAATTCAAAACTGAATGTTACTTATTAAGTGAGATATTCTTAAGACTAGACTGCATACACCAGTACATGCAAGTTGATTTCCCAACTGGAGGCAATTTCCAATTTAATGCATGCTGAAGTGAGATCAGACTCTCCATTTGTGATTGAACTATGGAGGCTGTTGTTCTTGTTTTCCTAGTGGTTTGCTGCTTACTGAATAACAAGGGCCAAGGGTTATTCAGCATTGCTTCATACTGCTAGGAACAGGCTTCCTGTAAGATCAATCATTCAGACAATTAATTTTAATCTCCCGGTCTGAGCAGAATGCTCTTTAATGCTACTTTAAAGCAGGCAGGATGAGGACAGTTGATTACTACCCTAAACCTTTTGGTCTTCCAGACTGCAGTGAATTGACAAACCAGTAAGCCAGCCTAACAGCCATGTAACTGCGACCATTAGACTCAACTGTCAAAGCTGAAAGCCAAGTAGAAAATGTGATGCAGTAAGTTCAAATTGCCACTGAGGTACTTTTATCTTGTTCACAGCTCCTGTGGCCTATACTGATTGTAATAGACTGATAGATGGCTTGCTGCACTCTCTCTGCAGAGAAATGTGACTGCAGTCGCTCTTAGAAGAGGTAATCTGCATGACCCTCCAATGAATAGGCCACTTATTTATAAGCATCCTATCTCGTCAAGTGATGCTGCTGTACATCCGCTTTAAACAAGAAGGATTTCCTTTTCTGATATGGAATGTAATAACTTTGATGACTCTGCACAGGCAGCCAGGCCCATATAAAGCAGAGGAGGAAATTTCCCCACCCAGTTTTCCCTCCCTTCCCCTACCATACATGGAGAGGCTCTTGAGTCTTAGCAACTAAAAATAGTCCAGTGGATAAGTTTAAATTGAGATATTTTGAAGTACTTCTAGCACTGACACAAATTCCTACAGAGTGATAGGAAGTTAGGACTAGATTATTGTCCTGGTATGTCTGTCTTCTAGCAACTGGTATTTCCAATTGTGAGAAAGCCTGAGCCCATTGTCCGTTGGAGAAGATTTAGGATGGGGGTGGAAAAACAGTGCACCTTAGAGAGCATAGGTAGCTGAGAAGAAGCAGCCTTGGCTACAGATGGACCCTGGGCCTCTGAGGGTGGGCTGAGCAGAGGAAGACACCACAGAAGCTATGGGGAACCAAAGAACCCCACTAGCAATTACATGTGACAACTACAGTCTGATTCTCACTGCCACAAGCTCCTACTTTCCACTAACCTCCCGAAACTCATTCAGATTCTTTTATTTGTATTTTCTGTCTTGTTATCACTTCCTTTCCTTCTGCACTGTCCAAGCAGCACAGAAGTCATCTCAGGAAGGCATGTGTCTTTGCCTTTTACAGTGATGATGAACTGAGAACCTAAAGATCTTGTTTCCCCAGGAATTAACCACCTCTTTAAAAACAGCAAGTTACTCTTTTAGTGAGACAGAAATTAAATTGTACTTTTTTTTCCTCAGATTAGGCAAAATATTGACTATTCACAAGCACAAATGCTCTCCTGTAGTTCATTTGAAGTACAGCAAAGAGTCCCTGTTTGTTGGCCATTTTCTTGCCCCACTGACTAAAAGACCAGGGCTTATGGAAGCCACTGGGTAGCAATGAACAATGAAGTCCTATTACTTGTAGGAGAAGATCCAGCATTTGGATAGTGTGTCGCTTCCCACATTGACCCACTAGTCTCCATCAGCAATGTTCTGAGTGGTTTTTGAGCAAGCATGTCCAAGTCACATGTCCTGTAGAGGGCTGGGACCCCACAGCTTGGAAAACATAAGACGATACCAATGTGCAAATAGGACAGGAACTTTGGAAGAAGCCAGCCCCAAACCTCACTGCAAGAGCTGTTGCCTCTTCAA
Organism: Chloroceryle amazona; assembly: GCA_027560015.1. Classification (NCBI taxonomy): domain Eukaryota; kingdom Metazoa; phylum Chordata; class Aves; order Coraciiformes; family Cerylidae; genus Chloroceryle; species Chloroceryle amazona. The sequence goes on along the minus strand of JANHFX010020479.1, from coordinate 22,547 downwards.
GGAGCACTAAGGCCTTGTTTTTTTGCTGGGGAAGGAGAGGCATAGCTCAGCAGATGACAACATACAATGCATCGTGAGGTGGCACCATCAGCTGCTGACCCCCTGTGCTTACTTTGCTCCACCCCCTGCCAAATCCTCACCTCAGGCAGTTGGTTCTTGCCACCACACTGCGTTCTGCTCCTGGCGTCAGATCCTTGCCTAGTGTAACTAAGTGACCTCCTGTGTTACTGCAGGTGTTGGACACCATTATCACCTCCAGCAGTTGTCACATGATTTGTATCCTCTTAGCAAAGGCAAGGAAAGCAGCCGTAGTTGTCAGGAGTTGGTGGAATTGATGAAAAAAAAATACATGTACTGGAGAAATGTCAGTCAGGTTAATATTAAAAGAAAATGAATCAGTAAGAATCAGAGCATAAAGACTGATCACTCATCATGGTGAGACTAGCAAAGAGGGTGGGAGAATATGGGAAGCATTTCCTTGTTTCATTGATGATCGTGAGGACAGTATAGAGTCAGCCCAGCCCAGATTTGCTAACAACAGAAGTGAAAGAAAATCATACCTATGATCTGGAAAGCTCAGGGCTCTGGATAGCATGCAGTGAGGACAGAAGTCTACAAAAGCTCTAGAGACAGAAAATAAAGAGCAGAGCTACAGATCTTAAGTTTGAGAAAACCCAAGGGCTGACAGTCAACAGGAGTTTTACTGGGATCCTTGCTGGGCAACAGAGCTGTGAAGAATGTCCGTTGCTACTCAGTGGTGTGCAAAAGAATTATTACGTATCTCTGTTCTTGTACAGCGTTTTCAGTCATATATCTAGAAATCTAATATTCCTCTAGAAATACTATACCTGCAGTTCTGTTTGCTTGAGGTGTGGGGACAGGTGGAAAAAGGAGAAAGTCTCCACAGTGTGAAAATGACAGTGAAAAGTTGGAAAGAATGAATACAAAGGGAAAGAGAAATACCCCCCAAACTGGAGAAATTACCAGAGCAGGCGTGAGAAAGGAGTACATTCTAGAACAAAAAGGTGAGAAACCATCTGGATGACAGTCCCAACAATCCAAAAAGGGGTTTTTCACATTTTTATGGTAGAGGGTCCCACTCCATTAGGAGAAGACCATGCCAGGGCGAGGAGGGCGTGCCAATCAGGTGCACTGGGCATATATTTAGATAGGTAGTGCTCCAAAAGGCAGGCATCTGATTAGGTGGTCAGAATGGTGCTTAAATGTCTACTGCATATATATCAAGCCCCAGGCTCCCATGACTGGTCATCCAAGTCACCTGCTGCAGTTAATTCAAGATTGTAAAAACTTGCTTAGCTTCTAAATCATGAGCTTGATTTTGCATTCCTGTTTAGCAGAACCCAGTAGCCTCTGTATCCCAGAGCAGGCTACTGTGCTGTGGGCATTGCTAAGGAAAGGCATGGAAACAGAGCTTTAAACTCTGTTGGCTCAGTGGGAGCCAGGAGCAAGGAGGAGCTGAACCAGTGCAAGCCCAAACATCCTTGCCATGGCTGCATCTTCCTGGCAAGAGACGCTGTGCCATGTGCCTTCTGCACCAATAGCTTCTCTGCAGGCAGCCTCCCTGTCGAGCCAGGACAGTTTAGTAGTCCCACATCCTCCTGTGTAAGGTGCACCAGGTGTAGGTGCTCCTCAGCTCTGTTCACCAGATGATGAAAACTTTCCATCCCTCTTCCTTCCTTGCTTCCTTCCTTCACAGTTACTGGCTGATGGTCTTGACTTTTAATGACTACTGTGCTTCAGCGTGATCAGGATATGGAGTTTTGCCTTCACATTTACTGCCAAGATTACCTACCCAAGAAAAGGCCAAGCTGTCCATGTGAGTTGCCATCCATGGCAGAGTAACTCTTACATAAGGATACCCGTGGCCAAACATAAACCAGAAGGGGGGTGAGCGGTGGAGGAGTAATAGGAGAATAAAATATTATCTCAGTCTGCAGTGCTTCTGGGAACCCTACCTCTAGCTGGCAATAGAGTTGCATCATCTTCTGCCATGGGATATTATTTTGCCATCAGAAATGTTCTGCATTAAATACATGGCTTTCCTGTGAGCCTTCTGCACTGACACTGTCCATGAAAGTAAGTCTTGGTATAAAGCAGTTGCTCATCCACTGCTGGGGCTATCAGGTGGCAGGGAGCAGCTGAACATGCCTTTCTCAACATTCACCTCATGCTTGCACATTATTCAAAGGGGGAAAAAAATAGCTTCATCCTCAGGGAGGCTGAAATTGCTACTTTTTTTGCTGTCCTAAGGAAAGTGAGTGCTAAACCCCAGGAAGAAATAGTACAAAGCGTCAGGTCAGTTGTACTGCCAGGAGGGCCAGACATAGGGGACCCAATGGAGTCTGTCTTCTCAACACAGGGTAGAGTAGTACAGCAGTGCCCTGCCTAATGGAAGCAACATGGATTTGAAAGTTACCTCTATAGGATCCCTCAGGCAGATAGATAAAGGAATGTTTAGTCCAAGGAAAAGAGAAAAGTGAAGTTTAACAGTTGCCTTGTGATATTATCTGGCCTGGGGAAAAATGTCTGGCACTTAGAGCAGAGAATCAGAAGTTAGATTCCGTGTGCTTTATTTCTGATTCGCTCTAGTCACTTTTCAGTGTCTCCATTTCCCATTCTGTCCCCCAGCTAAGTCACTTTTAAGAAAACTGCTTTATTTCTAGGCTCAGAGAAGTGTCAATCATGTTGCACACCGAGGTACTTACATGAAAACAAGTTTTTGATTACCTTATTTTTAATATTATTGGATAGATCACAACTGTGAGATCAGGTAACATCTTGTTTTGCCTTCGCGTTGGGGTTTGAAATACTCCACGCGTAGCAGAAACCAGGAAAGATGTTCACAATTAAGGTCACTTCAGGTCCATCATCCACGTACCACACTACATTTTTCAGTACTTTTCTACCCGGAAAGGTCTACACTAGTAGGGAAGCACTACAAGGAACTGTTCCAACAGCTGATTTACCAGCTCCCACCTGTCCTTTCTGGCAGCCCTCCACTACCAATACCTGAAAGTGATAAATTCTACCAGAACTCACCAACTGCTACCAGACACGGACACTCTTGCTGGAGTAAGTGCCTGCATCCTCTGAAAGCCGATGTAGACAAGGCCCTCCCTGAGACTGACAGGGTGAGAGAAATAGATGAGCTACTGGAAATATTCCTTTAGAGTTATGCTGACTGAAAATTCCCTCTACTCAGTCCTTAATCGTGTGTAATACCACATGCCTCTGTGCCCATGGAGAGCTGAGATGAACGGGGTGCTCCTTGGGAGCTGCTCAGAATTAGCAGCCTGTGCTTGGACACACAAATAGCAAACTGAGCAAACTGAGCTGCTGTAAGCTCTCTGAAAGACCAGGGCTGGAAAATTGAACCCTCAACTCCTTTCCTGACACTTAAAATTTCCCGAGTCTTCTTCAGCCCAACATGTTGAAGAAACCAATGACAAATTATTTATTGTGAGGGTGGTGAGGCACTGGAATGGGTTGCCCAGAGAAGTTGGGGACACCCTCTCCCTGGAAGTGCTCAAGGCCAGTTTGGATGGGATTTGAACAACCTGGCCTAGCGAGAGGCGTCCCTGCCCACGGCAGGGACATAGGAACTAGATGATGATCGTTAAGGTCCCTTCCAGCTCAAACCATTCTGTGGCCTCCAACCTGTTTCCAGCACATAGAGGTGCTAGAACGCAGCTGGTTGTATGGCTCCAGCATTTACGAGTGAATCCCAGACCCCAGATCCTTTCTCTCATCTGTTCCTTGGGACATCCTGCATCAGGTAGACACCAGTGCCAATAGTCCCAGGAAGGACTCAGGAAGCCTCAGTCCCTGCATGTCTGCCTTGACTCTGCTTCCTCCCAAGCTAGAGGAGCTAACCCACTTGACATTTGCAGGAATTAGGCTTTTGGAAAATCCAGCATAGGAAGAGGGCATGGGTGAGTGGCAGGGTGCAGAGGACTTACTGGCCTGCTTGGCTTTCTCTGCGTACGAGGTGGTTAGGTCTTCATCGACTGGGTGCTCCACTGGTCCCACCATGGGGATGAGATGGCGTTCTGCTCGGATAGCCTTGGTGGAATGGGGCAGTAGCATCGCCTCTGGAGAAGATTCCCGTCCTTCTGTTGATGGTGGCTGCAACTGTCCATCACTCTCCGAGAATGGAGTGCCTGTGCGGCTGTCAGGTGGGCAGACAATCTCCCTCTTGGCTACCCCACCAGAGGTGGCCACCTCTGCTCCTCCCTGTGCAGAAGCCTCCGGCATGCTCTCATAGCCACTCTGTTCGGACAGGGACACCTCATCCTGAGGTGCATCCACCTTGCTAGTGGTGCTGTCGGGTGGGGAGCGTGGGCTCTTCTTACGAGCCCGGCGGTGCTTCTCCTGGGCCACGTTGTCAGCATCACTGTCTGTCTCACCATAGTAGGCCTCACTGTCTGGTGGGGAGGTGAGGCTCTCCAGGTGCCTCTGTGACCTCCGTGGCTGCGAGGACTGTGTGGTGGTCAGGGCTCCTGCTGGTTCAGGGCCGAGTAGCTGCACTGGGGGGCTGAGTGGAGATGGTGGGGAGAGCACTCGCTGCGCTGGAGAAGGGGAGTGCTGGAGACGTGGGCCAGTCTGGTCGCCACCAACTATCCTGTGGAAAGAAGGAAAAGCAACAAGTGAGGTCTGGTTGGTGAGGATGAGCTGAAAGGAAACCCCCACATGTGAGAGAGCAGTAAGGACTGAGCCGGTCTTTCAGGTGATGCAGACCTGGAGAGCAGACACAGAGGGCAGACTCGTCTCTGACATCAGCTATGTGCTCTCATCCTGATTTTCTGCTTCATGACTGTGCAAACCAGGTGTGAAACACCTGAAAATCAGGATGCCCTGAGAGTGTAAAAATCTACTGAGCCGGCTTAATCAGCTCCCCAGGCATTTCTCCTGGTGAGGTAAATTCCTGCATAGGAAACATTCCCCGGGGACAGTGGGACATTGCCCCTACAGCCTGCCACTTGCCAGGGTGCATGGGTGATGCCCAAGCCACCACACTGCACTCCAGCTGCTCTGCAGCTGGTACTGCACAATGAAGCTCTGTCAGCTCTGCAGATCCCAGCACCATGAAACTACTTTCCTTCAGAGTGGGTTCCAAATAAAGCAGTTGGCGATGGTTGTTTGTCCTGACCTCTGTGTGGGAGTAAGTAGCAAGTACTTAGGAAAAAAAGGCCCGAGTGTTTTTTTGGGGTAGGACTCATGCTGTGGTAGGAGTCCACCATGATGTGTGGCCTGGTCTCTGTGGGATTTCTTCACAAGCTAGCTGCTAGTGCCTGGATGTTGATAACTGTACTGCAGTCGTGCTAGTAAGTCCCATCCATGGTGGCTTTCTGGAGTCCCATAGCAACTTCTAGCCTGTAAGTCAGCTGGAAGGATGACTAAAGTAGGAGCAGGGCAGACTAGGGCAGTCAGCCCCATTGCGCACTGCCAGAAGGGTGGAGAACTGCCTGTGCTCATGGGAAAAGAGCCAGCTCAGTCCTCCCTCACCTCAAGAGTGAGTCTGGATTTCAATAGAAGTTTGAGTCCAGACCACACAGATGGGGTAGGGAACTTTTTCCTTGCCTTGCCAGAGTCTCCAGGGCTTGTTGGAGTTATAAAGGAGCCCTAAGTGTAAGCCCTAAAGCTGTGGAATTCATGACTTGGATCCTAATTCTAGAATGTGAAAAAATTATACTCCCGTCAAATGCAAAACATTGTGGAAGCTAAGGGGGGGACAGCTTATTCTTATATTTGCTATGATTAACTCTCATTAGGGAACAAACTCAAAGCTCCCCAAACAAAACAGTGCAGTCCTCCCTCTTCTTTAAATACTTGACCGGATAACTGAAAGGCATTACAGCTTGTATGCCAGTTTCTCTTGTTCTGCACTGTCAGGTCAAAATCTCTCTCCCTCCCTCTCTTTCCCTCTAACTTTATACACATTCTGCACCAACAGAAATAGACACATGACCTTACATATTCCAGAGTCATCCAGCTGCCTCTCCTTTCTGAACAGGACTGATTGGTCTTTTCAGTGGGAACATAAATATGAAGTGGGAATAGAGATGTGATCAGAAAGCATCATTTGATGAGTACTCCACTAACTCAGGATGAAGCCAACTGGTTAAGTTATTTGCAAACCATCCAATGCCAGCTCCCAGAGGGCTGCAAGAAGCCTGCCTTTGTCACTTTGCTAATTCAAAGTGTGCTGATTTTGGACCATTGGAATTTGCCCAGGCACCTGTTGGCTGCAGATAGGCTCCGATGGGGTGAGATAAGGCCTTGGCAAGGGGCCAGGAGCTATTCTGGACACCTTGGGCAGGGCTCACTCATCCTACTTAATCACAGCTAGGGTATAGGGTGAGCACATCAGTAGGCACCGGAGCTTTCCGGGAAGCCAAGGGGAAGATCCTACTTGCTCAGGCTTTCCTTCTCTGAGCGCTCCCCACCTCTGTTCCCACTCCACATGTGCCAGCAACCAGCGTGGTTCTCCCTCCCCACTGCTCACAGTGCTGTGTCTTTTCAGGGCTGTAGAAAATCACATCTCCCAGCCCCCTTCACCAGGGCCTTATGTTTTGGCAGTAGTGTAGACTAGCAGGAACCTCACAGAGCTTTCCTGACTTTGTTCATATGTGTTTCATTTGCAGCTTGGGCCTTATCCAGCATGCACTGAGGTGCTGGGTTCACTTAGCACAGGTAAAACCAGGAATATTACTGGGACTGCTTGAATTTGAGCCTGTCCTCCAGTATTCTGCTGGTCTAGAGACTGCCAGGGATACTTCTTCCTCTAAAAAGGGACTCAAATAGACACCTCTTATCTTCGTGAAAGTCATTCCACACCCTGTCGGACTACAACAGCTTGTTGTAGTAAATACTCAGGTAATCTTGTCTTGGCTCAAATATCCAATGTGTAATGAAATCTGTTTCTATAGAACAGTTATTTACACAGAATGAAGTGGAGTCTTTGCTCATTGCTGAGATGAACTGTGCTATGGCATCTGCTTGCTTGGAGCCTATGCTGCTCATTCTTTGCAGCACAGTCCTCACGCTGCAAACATTTCCCTCCAGCCTGAGGACCAAGGAGGCCTGGCTCTGTTCAGCCCCTTGGCCAGGCACACTGGAGAGCAGCACAGAAACAGTGCAAAACTTCGGGATGGCCACATGTTAGCCATGAGGAAATCCTCTTAGTGCACCTTTGGAGAAACCAAAAGCTTCCTGCCTGCCACCTTTCTGCTTAGTGCAGATAGCTGCTGTGCTGGGTGGAGCTGCCCTGCTGCCTGCACAGTCACAGCACTGGCGCCTGGGAACAGGTTACCTTTTCACGCGGATGTTAAGCATGCCATTGGAGGAATCGATGATCTGCATGGCAGTAGCATGGGAGAGGCCAGCACATGACTTCCCATTGATAGATACTAGCACATCATTTTCCCACAGGCCTCCACGGCATGCTTTGCTTCTCTTTCGGATCTGGAAAAGTAGAAGAGAGAGGATAGGGATGAAGGGCAGAACGGAGTATTTAGTTCAGCTGCTTGTCTCCTGCTGGCCCTTTTATTGCTCTGTCCCTGACAGAATAAAATAAGCCTAAACCTACTATGCTGCCAGGGTGGAGGACCAGTCTGCTTGGGTGAGCTCTGTATGTGCCTTTCAGTCTCTGTATTCCTGTTAATTCCAAGAGTCACTCTGCTGAGCATAGGGCTCACCGACTCAGTTTGAGTCCTTCAGTGCAGATGAAAGACTGAAGAGCATCTATATACTCTTCTCTTGTACCCTACCTCCTAATTTGCTTAGGGAGTCTGTATTTCAGAGAGGGAATGGGAACTCCTTCCAGACTATCCGTGTCCATGACTGTGTGTCCTTCTATACGCCCCTACTGCACTTCCTTGGTATGACCTCTGACACTCAAGCAGAGCCCCTGAAGGTACCATCCTCAGGGAAGCTGACATCAGGAAGAGATGGTGGCTCCAAGGCACTTCCTGCTGTCAAGCATTCCTGATCTAATGGCTTTGGCCAGTGTATTTCTGGACCTCTGCATCAGGCTGCATGGTGTCCTGTTACACAAGTGTAAACTTGGAGTAAATCTTTTGCCTTAACAGGAGCTGTGGATGATATGCATTGTTATATCTGAGAATGGAGTCTGGGTCTCTAGTTCCAGGCTAGCTCTTAGATCTGGCCTCTCATGGACATCTTACACTGTTTCCTCTCCCTTTTGTTCCATCAGTTAAACTTCTTACTGAAGGCCCCAGCCTAGCCTTTCTGTTAGAGCAAACAAGCAAACCAAATGCCCATGTTGCGCAAAGCCACAGGCCTCTCCCATATAGACAAGCAATGGGATAGTCTTGTGGGACATCTTGGAACCCATAATGCACTCAGTCTGCACATGAAGAACAGCTGGGGAAAAACACCAGGTCAAGGCAAGTCAGGCCCAAGGTAGTGATACGCTGGATTTGTAGATGATTCTAGAATATTTCTTCAGATCTTGCAGTTGAGAGACAAATCAGTGCAGAGCTGTTTAACAGAAGGTGTAGTGAACAAACTGTGTCAGATCCCTGCAGAGAGATAATACACAGCAGGGCACTGTCTCCCCTGTCTTACAGCCTTGCTGCTTGAGCAACCAGACTCAGCTATAAAATTGCACACTTTGCCTGTGCTCCCATGGCAGCCCTAGGAAAGAGAAGTGGATGTGTGAGGTGTCAGGCTTGCTGCCCTGTCATTGTCCTTGCAGGGGCAGGAGGGGAGCAGGAAAGGCGAGAGCTGGAGCCCTGAGGAGGTCCCATGGCATTGCTGGCTGGTCTTAGGGCCCAGGCCCTCTGCACCCATGTGTGTGTACACCCAGAGCTGCCATGTGTTGAGCAGGCAAGAGCAGCGCTCCTCCCAGCTCAGCCTGTCAGCAGGACTGCGAGGTGGTGGGGAAGAAGATGGAAAAGAGATGGACTATGCTTCAAAGTTGTTTGTGTGTTCACTGACACTTTATCACTCTGTACCTTCTCCAGCTTGACCCCAAATTTTGCCTGCATGCTTAAAATAGGAACTGGCTCATCCCAGCTGCCACATCCATCAGCCTCTGTCATTTTAGTCCTTCATCTCTCTCCTTGTTAATATAAGCCTGGAAAGAGAATGTGTGGGCCTGTAACGAACTACTGCTGTAGAACCACTTTTCTGCTGTTGCAGTATAAATGCTGCTTCCTGCTACTCCCTCAAGGTGCAGCTGTTAGCTGAGACAAGACAGCAGACACATTTCCCAGTGCTGCCTACTGACGCAGCAGCTAATGCAGAGAGGAAGTTGAAGAGCGTTTAGAAGGAGGGTCTCCCTCTGGTATTCCACAAAAGGCCAACTGCTGCTCCATGGCCAAGTGCTTGATGCTCAACACTGGATGGGAACACACTTGCTGAGTGTCTCTCCCAATTATGGAACGAGAGGACTGGGGGTTATAAAGGCTGTCAGCAGGTGCTCAGAGCATTCCTCTCATCCCATCGTACTCCTCCATGCTCACTGAAATCAACTGGTCGTGGGCTGGTGACCACCCAGAGCAGAGCCAGTAAGCTTCCTGCAATCCTCTGGTCCCACAATACTGTAGAAGTTCACAGTCAAAGTGTTTGGGATTCCCAGGCAGGGCGGGTCAGACTGCGCTCACAGCACTGCCTGCTGCTGCTTCAGGCACCTTTAGATCAGAGTAGGCTGATGGGACACAAGCTGCCTCTGCAGGCTGAGCAACTTGGGCAGGCAATGCATTTCTTTTGTAGTTAGTAAAGATGCTGGCTCTGGCTCGGTCTGTGCTCAGATTTTACCAAGGTGGCAAAAGGTCCACACACGAAAGCAACTGTAGTTACTTCAGTGCTGTTGTAGAAGCCTGCAGACTAGCTCCATAATCCAGGAGGGGATTTCTCCCTGTCTCTGTTCCTCTTTGGGAATACACAGCCAGGTCTCTTCTAGGGCAGGAAGAGACTTATGGAGTCTGAAAACAGCACATAAATGTTCCTGACCATCAGTCTCCCACAGGTTTATGACCCCCTCTCTGGAAGTTTAAGAATCTGCTTCCTAGGAGCAGAGGGAAGCAAACTATTCACAGCTTCATTTTATGACAAACCCCTACCCCACCGCATTTGCCAGGGAGAAAAGCAAAGGGGTTAAAGGCAGGATTGAGGATTGTGCAGGGAAAGGAAGAAAGCACGTCACTCAGGAAGGACAGGACTTAATCCATAACCATGACAGCAGGGTGCAGTATGCTGGAGGCTGGAGTCTCTGGACAGAGACCAGAACAAGCCTGCCAGTTTTTCTGTGCCTGCCAGCACGGTGCTTTGGAGGCCTTTAATGAGAACCCACAGCCTGCACAACTCGCTCACATCGGGGGCAGCACTGAGCCTTCGGGGCCTCAGGCCAGGGCGGCTGCCCAGTCTGAAAGCCAGGCTCACTGCCCACTCTGAAGGTCAGGCTGCCCTCAGGCTCAGACACTTGCTCCCCGTGTCCAAAAGATGCCCTCTCCTGGGCACCCAGCGAGGCACATGAAGCATCACTTAACAGGGAGCATCTGCTTAGGCTGAAGGCAGGTTGGAGGGTGTCACCCAGCAGCTGTTCTGAAGAGATGGGAAAGCAAGGGGAAAGTGGCATTAAAAAGAAAATCCTCTCTGCTTCCTGTAGTCGGTCCCTGCAGACCTTTCTTGTGCAAGTGATGGGCAGCACTGAGGGACTCTGACAAGCGGTCAGGGCTAACCCCAAACCTGGTGATTGCACAGTCTGACCTTCTAGCACATACTGCAAGGACTCACCTCTGCTTCTGTGGGGTGAACCCCACAAATTCTCAGAGCCTTTTGTAACTAATTGCCTGTTACCCTTTCCACTCTGTGCCTCAGTGGACGCAGTCCTTCATAGCATGTCTTGGCTCACATGGTAGGAATGCCCTTTTTAGATTTCTGCTGGGTTTAGGGAACCCCAGTTTCAGAGCTATTGATTTATGCTACTGCAAATGCAAATCAGTGTGGAAAACTGAACCTATACAGTAATGAAACATATTTACTTGGAAGACAGTCCATCTTACTGCCCTCTTGGCCAAACTTATATTGTGACAAAAAGCTCTCATCAGAGAGATGCGGGTGTCTGCGGCACCCAGGTACATGCACGTGCAGGTGCGAGTCTTCTTTCACTACTTGGCCCCCTTCCCCTTCCTCTCACTGATCATACTGAATCAGACAGGAGGAAAAGGACAGAAGAAGCTGAGGGGAAAAAAGGAAAAGGGTAAAGGCAACAAATGAGGAAGAAAGGAAGAAGAAAAGGTGTTGAAGGGAAGGCCAGTGCTAGGAGAGGCCAGGAAGGCCAGGGCTGGGATCAGGCTTTAACAGTACAGTACAAGTTTCCTCATAGAGCCCTGGGGAAACAAAAGGATATGCTGATTATTGGATGCCTCGGAGGAATTCAGCCTAGCTTTTGGGAACAGAATGCAAAAGAGGAGGGGGTCAGATGCAACTTGGCAGCATCTTCCCTTCAGTAGAGACTATATTTAGATAGTGGTATGCAGAGGGTGAACACACGCTGGGACACTAAGAATAGAGTAATCCTGATAGTAACAGTGGTTTCACATCTTGCCCGAGTACAGCCCAGGGAACCTGTCCTGAAACTCTGCAACCACCCTCCCTGCTGGCCAGAACCACTTCTTCACAAGACGGGAAATACACTGTGGGTAATCAGAAGTGCTTTGCAGTGCCTTTCAGGAATAACCTGTGACCGCTTCATGTCACCTCCCCCCTTGCCTCCCCAAGGCATCTCCCACCTCCTCTCATTGGGAGAGCTCAGTGTATAAGGTAGAAAGACAAACTACATTATCATGTTTCATCAAAATCTTTCCAGCAGCAACCTAGCAAACTCAGGACAAGTCAGAGTTGTATACTGAATACAATTCATCTTCCCATCCAGCACCCTTTCCACTCTGCATCTCTCGTTGCAAAGCTGCCCCCCTTCCCTCAGCAGCTACAACGACATGGGGTCCAACGCTCCATGGCAAACCAGCAGTGCTTAAATTTCACTCCCAGCTTTATGTGAAATGTAGTCTTGTCACAGAGTTCCCCTGCAGAGGTAAGTACTGCCATGTTGTAGTGTAAAGCAGTGTAAAGCATTACCAAAAGGCAATGAATGCAGGCAAGAGCCAACCAGAATTTGGGCCTGCTCTTCCCAGAACTTCCTGCTCAGCTGAACCACAAACACAGTAACTGCTAGGTGCAAGGGTAGAAACAAACATCTTCTCTGATGTTACATCTTATTGCCCAGAATGTACTGGTGAGGGGATTATTGCTATCCCTGTGTGGGAAAGAGAGAACAACTTTGGTGGACTAAACAATTCTGATTTGTACCATGGGTACAAGCTGATAAAAAATAAATGCAAGCACCACGGGTTGTTAGTGGTCTCTGTTGAAACCATGTACCTTGGAAAGAGAATTTTGTTATGATAGAAAAAGGAGGGAAGAGAAAAACAACCCCAAACAATCCACCTTCTTTGCCTATGCAAAAAGGTTATCACAGGGCTCACTGCTGGGAGTATCTAGCCAGAGTTGGCTGCAGGTGGATAAAAAGAGGCTTTATCTCCATGGCCTTTTGGTACTTGATGGGAGATTAGTTGAAAAGTGAGTGAAGAGTAATACCAATGACAAAGAGTAATTCCACATGTACTAGAATAGCTACTAAAAGTACTTGATAAGCATTTTACTCTCAACAGAGTAAGGGGCAGGATATCAAGGGGTTTTTAAAGGAACAGATATGTTTGTCAAAAAGTCCCGGTGCCCACATCTAGCTGCTGGGACAAAAGCAAACAAGTGTTCAGAAGAAACATGCTTATACCTGTCACATATAGGTCCTCTTCTGGAGGATCAGCCTTGCTCCTTTTGACAAAAGATTTTAGGATCAGAAATCTAAAGGAATGAGAGCTCAATGTATGCAAATGTAGCCATCAAAATGTCTCTTTACAGGGCCAGGCACTGAACTGGGATAGAAGAAGTGAGAAAGCATTGAAGAGACATGGCTTCAGTCCTCCAGAACAAGGTGTTCTCAACCTTAACACTGCATTCTGGCGCTGTGCTCTAATGGGCAGTGAGGATATGCAAGCTCTGAAAAAAATCCTTACTCAGAACAGCGGACTCTTTTCAACTGCTATGAATTGTTGTACAACAGCTATCTTAAGCATAATATGCCTCCGCACTATTTATGCTGAGTGAGGGCAGACTAGAAGAAGACATACCTGCTATTATTTTGATAGAATGAGGATACAATCCAAGACAAAAACAAAACAAAACCAAAACAAACAAAACCCAAACCAAAACAAACCCATTTATGTTTGCAAAAGGTTTTTGTACACAGCATTCATCATAATTGCAAGCGGGGGTTACTGTGCCAAAACGCAGCACATGGTAACCCTAAGAGAGCCTCTCAGCAATGGTCTGAGGAGGATAAGCACCATCGTTCTGCAGCAGCAAGGACAGGATCAGCCACAGGTATGGATTAGAAAAGTACCCTATTCTCTGTAAGCATTCCGCTGGTACAGAGACCTTCTGGTGCCTTGCATCATCTTTGTAAGCTTCACGTAGGACATGTGGAACATACAGGAAAAAACAGACTCAGCCTCCATAGATGTATTCAGTTGTTCTAGCAAGTAGGAAGTAGCACTGACAGGGCTCTGGACCACAACTGCCTGTAGCATTAAACTGTGCAATGATCCTTGGCACATCTTTGACGCAGACCAGCTAATGCTGCCCAAAGCAATTCCCAGCACAGTTTGGGAGCTAGAACAGACCATTCCCACAGTCACTGCCTGTGGGCAGCTTGTATGTGGCCATCTTGTTTGGGAGAATAGAAGAGGTTATTTGCTGGGCTTTGTTCCATGCTGTAGTGGCTGGCATCAGTGCCCGAGGGTGGTCTCAGGTACATTTAATACACCAAGTGTAAGTGTAGCTTGTATGGTTTTACTGCAACTGCTGATAGTCATCTTTCAAGAGATTCTTCCAGCAGTCCTCACTGTTAATGGGCAAATAGGATGTAAAGATGAAACTGCCCAGACTCTTCACCTCTTTTCCAGGAGGAGAGGGAAAGCTTTTCTAGCAGTGTCCTTCAAACAGAAGTCTTAGACAACTTGTGGAAACAAAAAGCATGAGGCAAGCACAGTTGTGGTCACACATCAAAGAAACCATTCAGGACAGTAATGTGTGAAACACCAGGAGCTGACATCACACTTTGTCATAGGCATGATTGCCTCATATCCTTTCAAAGAAAGACAGGAAGAAGGAAAAAAAAGAGGATAAACACAAAGTGAAGTGGCTTGTGAAGTAAGAAAGAAATAGTTTAACAAATGCCTAAAGATTACCTGAGAGTAAACATAGAGTATAAATCAAGATTCTAATAGAGGGAATGGCATAACTACCAATCCAGTCCATCCACAGAGTCTGCTCTCTGTACTTGTTTCAAGAGGCAGTTCCTGTATAAGGCTACTTCCCTTGCAGGTAGCTCCAAGCCCTGATGAGGCACAAGAAATTGTGAAATGGATCAGGGAAGCTTTAGATTGGGTATTAGAAAGAAATTCTTTACTGAGAGAGTGGCTGGGCAATGGAACAGGCTGCCCATGGAGGTGATGGAGTCACCATCCCTGGAAGTGTTTAAAAAATGAGTAGATGTAGCACTTGAGGCTATGGTCAAGTGGTTAGGGAGATGTTGGGATGAAGGTTGGACTTGATGATCCTAGAGGTCTTTTCCAACCATAATAATTCCATGATGAGCTGATACAATCAGCAATGATGATTTGCAACCATGATAATATGGTTTTCTGTTTAGACCACCTTCTTATCATTGTCCTGGAAGTGCTATTCCCCACCTCTACTGAGAAGGATGAGCATAGCTCACTTTCCAATATCAGCATCTTGCTCACTGCTGTGCAGATCCTGGAGCTTCTCATCCAGACAGCAGCCCTGGACCCCCAACATTCTCCTGGCACATGGTGACTGCTGGGCCCAGCTGCTCCTTGGAAAGTTCCACCGGTGCTTCAGTCTGTTCTCACTCACTGGCAGCCAAGGGTGACACCTGCCTAAGTGCCGACAGGCCATAAAACACGTCCAGGAGCACTCCCAAAGCTGCTTGAGGCACTCCTTCCACAGCGCTGGAGACATATTTGGCCCTCCAAAACCAGTATTAGTGACTGCTACGGAGGAGGCTGCCAGCAGTGCTTTTTCAGGTGTGACAGTAAACATTTGTGTAAACAGATAAAGAACAGGCTGCTCACTGAAAAGGATAAAGGAAGAGAAGGTGCTTGCAAATCTGGAAGCCATCAAACTTATTTGGGTTAGAGCTGGCACCCTCAGCAGGAATAATGTCACATGAGTAAAGCTGAACAGGACAGAGCAGCCAGGCCATGGGTCACGGGGCCCACCAGCACACCATACAGGCGTCAGTGATACCTGGCAGAGGAGACAGTAGAAAGAGTGAATTCTCAGCAGAGAAACCTACGGGAGGAAGTGGGCATATGTGAGAAAGTGGTAAAAAGGATGTTGTTGTGAACTGCTCTCAAACAACAAAACAACTCTTGGTTTTAGGAGCTGTACAATCCTCTGTCGCTGCTTCCTCTGACAATTCGCTCCATTGCTGCAGAGTATTTGTACAGAATAGGGAAATGGAAGGAGATTCTTGATCTATCAAGGCCAAACCCCTGTTTTTTTATGTGCCATATTGTTTACTCCCAGTCATAAAATAATTGCAAAAGGTTTGTAGTTATTTTTCTAGATGGGAAATTTATCGCTGAACCTCCCTAGTTAGTAGTTTTGTGCACATTTGGTCGGTGACAATGCTGTCCTATATTTGAACAGTTCTTTACTCCTTATTTTCCGCTTTATTTTCCTCTAGTTCTCCATATTGCAATCCTTCCTGATTTATGCAGAATTATTCATGTTCTCTGTTGATGTTTGATCCTGCTGTGTATCTGCCTGCTGAGCATATCAATGTCTGATGTTCTTTCAGCTCATTATTGAGTTGGTATTTTATTACAACCCTAATCTAAAAATCTTCTATTTTTTTCTCACTGAGGGCTCCCCAGACACTAATAAACTTTCCTTTGCTGCTTCTTTTATCTCACCCTCCACTTTCACAGTATCTTTTTTTATGAGGCTGAATTGTTATGGTATCCCTTTCATATACACATCAGCCATTTTTAGCACCCAGACACTGCAAATGGTGATTTGGGTGGAACAACGCAATCAGCATGTGCTCTTGTAGGCAAGTTTAAGATTAAAAGAATGGACATTTGTGGTTACAGGTCTGGAATTGTATCACAGAATCATTTCAGTTGGAAAAGACCTTTAAGATCACTGAGGCCAACCATTAACATTAATGCTGCCAGGTCACCACTAAACCCTGTCCCCAAGCACCTCATCTACATGTCTTTTAAATAACTCCAGGGATGGTAACTCCACCACCTCCCTGGGAAGCCCATTCCACTCATTTTTGCCTTATCACTTGTTACCTGGGAGAAGAAACCAACCCCCACCTCGCCAAAACCTTCTTTCAGTTGGTTGTACAGAGTGATATGTCCTCCCCTGAGCCTCCTTTTCTCCAGGCTAAAAGGAAGGTAAAATCTTTGGTGAAATGCTATGAGAAGAGTATTTTGTATGGCCATGTCTATGTCATGTCTATACAGTCAGTCACCTTTAATAATAACATTTCAGTGTTGCTTATGTTACTTAAACTTGAGCTTTTTCTTCAATATCTGCTGGGCACTGCTGGAAGAAGCAATGTGTGTTTCCCTGATGCCAAGGCAGGCTGAGCTGGTTTAGCTCCATAAGGCTACTTGAACACAAAGCTAGTTATGTATGACCCAAGAGGCTGTCCCCAAGGTATATAATTCCAGCATCTTGCTCTAGGCATGTCCATGAACTCGTAACCCACAGGGAGTCAGATGGCACAGAAACTCTGTGGCAACTCGATCCAGCATGTGAAGATCCAGCTGCTTTTTCACCTCCTTGCATTGGCTGGACTGAAGTTTAAAACTGTTCCCTTGCTTGGTCAAATGGTTTAAAGTACAGCTATGCAGCCTTTCACTCTGTAGAAAAATGGGTTTGCACCACATTTCCAACACGTCCATTTACTTTCTTTAGTCGTGGCCCGTTGAACACTTTGTGTGAGAAAGGCTAGTTTAGAATGCATATGCTCACTGTACAGCCTGAGCTAGCTGCAGCTTGAAACCCACCAATAATCTAGGCCATCACCGTGAACTCCTTATGACAGAACAATCGAGGCCCACCAGCATATCTGAGGAAGATAAAGAATAATGCTGAAAACATTCTAGTGTCATCAAATACCATGTCATCTCAAAAAAACCCCACTAAAAACATATAGCAGACCCAAGGAATTTTAAGGAAAAGCAAAAAAAACAAACCAAACCAAACCAAGAACAGTAATTACTGATTGATTTTATCATAAACTCCATATAGAGAAACAGTAAAAAGATGATGATGATGATGATGATGTAACCTTTAAAAAGAAGAAAGGTAAGAAGACCTGTGACTGTGTAAACTGATCATGTAAGAGGATGGATTATGCAGGGCTTTGTAATACAAGAGCAACTCCAGTAGGAAGTCCCACTTTGTGCAACATTTAGTCTTTGCAATACGTGGCTGCTTGATGTTATCAATCCTTCATTAGGAAACCATGTAAGATTTAGATAGACAAGTAAAGCACTAGCTGTTCACAAATAATTATCTGTTTATGTGTAGGGTAAACCTCCAGGGCTGTCAATTCTTTTATACTTCACAGGCATGCTGATAATCAGCTGGGGTGAAAGAATTTCCCTCCACATTGCATTACTAGAAAATTAGATGCATTGGTGAAGTTTATAACTTTCTCTGAAACACCTGCAGAAACACAGAGGAAATAGGAAGCAGGAGATGGAGTGACCATTAACCTAGCCCGGTCTAGCAATTCCAACATCTTTACATAACTACAATGTATATCATTTATATAGAACTTATTTGTTACACTTGATTCATTTCCACTTACTAGACCCATATTAGCTTTTTATCATTCTTTTTAATCTAGAAGGGCATATAGAAAAAATATGACTTGACATCCAAAGGTAAGCATCTTTCCTTAGTGTTGCTACTATGACTTTTCTACTGTAGAAGTTGAAATTACCTAAAATGACCATATTGGAATCTCCTGAGACACCCACTGTGTCCACTCAATTGTCTGCTGACACCCAGTGAACATTCATAACTGTATCCCCTGTCATATTTTCTCCAGGTTCATCCATGTTCCTATTCTGTCCTTCCCCTTTCTGTCCAAATAGGTTTTGCTGTAAGAACCAACGTGCTAGTGTTTCTTTTCAGATGAGGGTTTCCTTTCTCCCCAAGTTTTTTGACATCAATCAGCTTACTAATAGGCCCTCTCATTTATCAAAGCTGTCTTTCCATACACGCACAATACATTCTTCATTGTACTAATGAACATCGTGTTGTTATTTGACCTTACCCCTGCTAGACAGGCTCAATCTCAGTGACACCTCCCTCTGACCACACTTCGCAGGGCTGCTCAAAGGCTCTGATCTCCTGGATGGAGGCTGAACAGAGAGAATTGCTCATCCAACAGTCCCAGCTCTAACAAACCAACAGAGAAACAGACAGTACTGCCTTGTTTCTCTATACTATATCGTATGGCTACAACCCCATGTCAGGCTTCTTTAGCAATGGGACCGTTCCCATCTTTGGCTCCTAAAATATCGAAACAGAGAATGCTAATGGTGTTAGAGTTTTGGAAGATGCTTTGCAGGCAGCATTTTGTCAAAGACTTCATCCTGATGGTGTCAATAGCAGAATCTAACTGCAGAAGAAGGAAGAGTTGATCATTCAACTCAGAGCAAAAAACTAAGATTCAAGCTTCTACTCTCTGCACAGTACAAGGAGGACAATTCAGTTACTCTGTGACTCCTGGGGGTTTATTCTTCTCTAAGCAGTTTAAACTCAGATATGATCTTGCTGGGTTCCTGGTAAGGATCCATAAATCTTTTCTTTGGGGACTGTTTAAACACTGTTGGCTTTAAGTGTGCGGTCACCTGGATTCCATTAAATTCTGGACAATAAGAGCCCATAAAATGATAATTATAAAAACAAAGTTCTGCTTGAAGAACAATGCCTACTTTGAGCCTCAAATAGATTTGTATTCTATTTTCCGTAATTATTTTTTAATGGAACATCCAACTATTGTGTGTATAGATATGTGTGTGTATTGCTAGACTTAAGGTATGACACCCAGTTGTAGGTGAGAGCTACTTCTAGTTAATACCTTTCTGAAGTGCTACTAATCCTTGATCAATATTCCATTCAATTTAAGGTGCAACTTAGCCTGTGTAATGGCTCATTCTTGCCGCTGTTCAGTCCTAAGTAATCTTTTCAAGACACTAATGTCTCCCCCCTTCATTCCCACTTTCTTGTCTATTGGGAAAAAACAAGAGACAAAATAATCCTAGACCCTACAGAGTTTATGTGGCCACTGAAAGTCACATTTTGCTAAGAACCACTGATGCCAGATACCTATTTCAAGGACATTGATTCTTTCTCTTCAGCAGCCAAAGTTCTATGAGTATGTGCAGAAATTATTCTTCTGGAAAAAAAAGTCATCCTTCTCTAAGAAACAACCACTTATGGGCCAAGCTGTGGGATTCCAACCCATCTGGCAGAAGTTACAAACACTCTTTGACCTGGGGTGAGCCAAATGACACAGAGCATTTCATGTTAAAATTCTGTCCAAGGCACAGTCTACTTCAGAGAATAGAAGGAGCTGGGCATAGCATTTTTTCATTCTTGCTGCTGGTTGCCTTCCAGTGAGACATCCCAAGATATCATCGCGTCAAGGCTAATGCAGCTGTTATAAGCTTAATAAACACAGGAGTTTTCTTCCTAATTTTAAGCTACTCAGTAGTCTTTATGAAAAGAGAACAGTAACAGCTGCTTATCAAAAGTAGTGCAACTCAAAGGTTGACGTTTATTCCTTTTTTATTATTTCATCTCCCATCCATAGAACTGCTTTTCTTGAACTGGAACAATATTTGCTGCTTAGAGCTTCAAAAATATTATTTTCAGACAGTACTGAGAAAGTTTCACCATCAGAAGGGGCACTAAGAAACGTGCAACTACTTTGAAAGCTGGAATATAGTAACAAAGTGTTAGAGACAGTTGAATTGAATTACAAATATGGTTTTTGTTGCTTCAATTTGAATTATTTCTTCTTCAGTTGGATGTCTTATACAAGTACTGAAGCTTCCATACTGGAGCCCTTTTTCCTGCACTGTCACTATGGTTATATCTCTACTGACAACTGGGGAGAGTTACACAGATTATAAAGTGTCTGAGCTGTGCAGACCTGCACTGAAGCAGATCTTCACCTGACACTTGTCTCTACCTCAACAGCGTCTATTTCAGGTCCCACATCCCACCCTACACCCTGCTTGACCATTCCACACGAGTTTTCCTTTTAAGATCTGCTGCCGCTGTAAGGAGTTTCTGCATTTCTTAACGGTAGTGAAAGATGCCCAACTCAGTAAGGGTGTCTGAGTTCAGCAGAATGACTCTGCCCTCACAGATCACATCTCAAGGTCCTACCTTTGACACTTGAAGGGGTCTTTTCTGCTCAGAACCCCCTTGCAACCGGAAGCCCCAGGGAGCACCTCCAGACAGAGTGATGAGCATTTCTTCTTCAGCTCCCATGATTTCCGTGCTTCGGATATTTTGTCTTCCCAACTTGAAAACAGACTCCAGTTTTTAACAGGCGGTGTCTTCTACTCCCATCTTTACAAGTCACAACTCTCTGGCCCCCCAAAAGGCCCTCTGCTCACCTCCTCCTTCAAGAGAAGAGTTGAGACTGTCAAGCCCAGCGTTCACTCCTCTTCTGGACTCTCAGCTGCTGCTTTGCCTATGATTAGACATTTGATTCTGCTCTTGGTAAGGGGCCAGAGTTGTCCTACACACGTGTCACGTCAATCTCACCCTCTCTGCCCCCCCACATACACCATGGATCTCTCACTGAAGCACAGCTGAAAATAGCGCACCTCCTGTCTCTCCAGAGCTTTGTCTGACGCTCTTAAAGCTGGAAGCATTTCAGTAAAAAAATTATTTCCACTGCCCATTGCAAATGCAAATTCTAGGGTCACCCAGCCCTCAGGATTTGTTAGTATGAGTTTTAGGCAAGGATGTGACACAGGCACAGACTCGTAAAGGATCAGGCAATAGCACCTAACCCTGAGAAACTGAACAAAACCAGCTTGCAAGTGATGTGCTCACCACTTGTCTTTTCTCCATGCAGCAGTACTGTGTCTGCCCCCAAAAAAACAGGCAGGCTATAGATGTAATGTGCTCCCTCTGCAGCTTCCTGCTCCCCAACATCCCCTACAGCCACTCCTAATATTAGACATGGGACCAGAATAGCCAGGATTAGCTACACAGATGGGATTCAAACAGTTCTCTGCAGGGCACCGCATGCATACACTCCCTAATGACCAAGAGAACAGCTTTGCACCCAGGTCACAGAATAGTTCAGATTGTAAGGGACCTTTAAAAGTCACCTAGTCCAGCGTCCCAGCATTGAGCAGCTACATCTTCAACAGTCAGGTTGCTCAGAGCCTTATCGAACCTGACCTTGAATGTTCTAGGGATGGGGCATCTACCACTTCTCTGGACAACCTGTACCAGTGTTTCATCAGCCTCCCTGTAAAAAACTTCTTCCTTGTATGTAGTCTAATTCTACCTGCTTTTAGTTTAAAACCATTACCCTTTGTCCTGTTGCTACAAGTCCTACTAAAAAGCCTGTCCCCATCATTCTTGTAAGCCCTCTTAAAGTACTGGAAGACCACAGTAAGGCCTTCTTAGAGCCTTCTCTTCTCTAGGCTGAGCAACCCAAACTCTTTGAGCCTTTCTTCATAGGTTTTCATCCCTTTGGTCATTTTTGTGGCCCTACACTTGACCTGCTCCAGCAGGTCCAGGTCTTTCCTGAACAGAGGAGTCGAGCCAGATGCTACCGTAGGTGGGATCTCACCAGCGCAGAGTTGAGTTCTTCACTGGTTTGTCTGCTGAACCATGTCGAGACAAGGCAAGACCGCCTGTGTATACTATGCCACCTTGATCCCGTGGAGTTACAGGAGAAACAAAATCCACGTTCCCACTTTGCTACAGGGCTTAAAACCAGAATTTTCTGTTGCAATCCTGAGGACCAACTAATCTTTTATTTTGCATGTGCCTAGTTCTCAGTGACCAAGAAGTTATTTCACCAGTCTCTGTGGTGGCCTTGTACCTTAGCATTCAAAGGACTTGAGTTTTGTGGTGACACCGCTGCTCAGCTGCCTATTGAACCACCGCCCACCCAGTGCCGCTGCCGGGTGCTGGCGGCACGCACCGAAAAGTTCTGGGTGACGAGCAACAGCTGCAGCTCCACAGCCTTTCGGGACAGAACTCGCCCGATCGGTGCGGACTGCGGCTCAGCAGCCTTCGGCCGCGGCGGGCCACGGCTATGCCCTCAGCCCGCGGCC
>JANHFX010020478.1:26401-38313 GCA_027560015.1 Chloroceryle amazona | reverse complement strand
CTCCTTTCTAATTTAAACCCATTGCCCCTCATCCTTTCACTCCAGGCCTTTGTAACCAGGCCCTTTCCAGGCTTTTTGTAGCTCCCTTCAGGTACTGGAAGGTGGCTGTTAGATCTCCCTAGAGACTTATATTAACTTTGCATTTATTATTTATTAAATGGTGGCTGTTAGGCCTCCCTGGAGGCCTAATAAATATAATGGCTAAGCTTTATTTCCAGTCCCTGTTAAATAAGGACTTTGTGTGTGAGGAACAAAGATTGTATAGTTATCAGTGTTCTACAGAAGTCTGATACAGTTTGCAGTTAAGAAGTCACATTTCTAGTCTGAATTTTTGAGATCCGACTGATCCCAGAGTAGTACTACTCACTCTTTTGAGTAACAATTGTATTTCCTTATCATATAGAAACAGAATGGATAGAAAAGCCATGATATTTCTAATACAAACTCTCAGTGGCTTAAACTGCAATTGCATAGACATCCTCTGTTTTTATAAAGTCATATTTTGCTGATGCAGCTTGCTTTTTGTGAGTAACCTGGAAGTAAAACAGGAGGAAGAGCAACCCATTTCACAGGAGAGGAAAAAGTCAGTGTCTTTCAGGTGTAAACAGCTGTTAAAATATATCAGGTATTACAGAGTAGTTGGGACCCTGCTAGAACTCTTCCAAAATAAACTTTGGTTTCTTGTGTGTACTGTGAGGTGGGAAGAGAGGGACAACGTTTCAAGAAGCCCTTAAAATGTGAGATCTGTCAGTTCTGTAGGAAGTTATTAGTAAAAGCTGAGCTGAGCTGCTTCAATTTCCCTCTACCATGCTGCTACACAGTTTTGCATCCTCCACCCCATGATGACACTGTCTTCTCTCTCTGATGCGTTCTGCGGGTTCACAACTCCCTGTACGTGACAGTTTCCTTCTACCCTTGTGGCAAGAGCTTTTCAGAACCCAGTTCTGTGACATAACTGGTGTGTTGCACAGGGGAGGAAAGAGGCTGGGATTTGGCTTTCATGCACCCTTGATGTATTTGTCACCATAGCAGAAGTGCAAGGGAGCTTAGTTAAGAAATCAGTATTTTATTTTGTAACTTCTGCCTCATTTTTATGCTGTCTCCCATTTAACTTTGAACTTCTTTTGATAGGAGAGCGTTCTTGGGAAGAAGTGAAAAAGTGTGGATTTAGCTCTAAAGCTGTAAAATGTGCACAACAGTGATTTTTTCAGTTCTCTCCTTTATTCCTACTGTTTGGTATATGTTAATATTTCATAGGCTCCAAGAGAAGTCGTGATCTTAAAGCATGTGATGTGCTGACTCTTCAAAGGCCTGTGCTTTCTTTGAGGCTCAGCTAAGTCGTGTGCTCCTGGGAACAGTGTGTAACTTTGATTAATACAGAAATGCTACAGCCAAGGGTCTAGGCTTGCAAATGAAGTGCTGTTGATATGTGCTCACATACTCCTTGCAGTCTAAGAAAGACCTTCTGTAGCAGTGATGTGTAGTCATCTTCCAGCTCCAGTGCAGCAAGTTTCACACATTATATGAGGACTCAGACTTTCCATTTTAAACTTCAGGAGGAGCTGGTTTAGTGTTCAAAATCTCCCTGGATAAAAAAATAAGATCTTGACTTTGTTCCCAGTTTTGCCTCGGACTTTGCTTGACCTGCACAGCTCACTCAACTAGTTCACCTTGTCCTGTATTACTCTTTAAAATAGGAATAAATACTTGCTGCTCATTTTAGGTAGATGAATTTTGTGGTGATCTCCAGGCAGAAGGCATTGGGAAATAATGTGATGTATGTGTAGTTGGAGATTACTGAAGCTACACCTGGTTGTCTGAATTTATTAGCTTCCCTGCTGAATTCACAGCTATATCTCAGGCAAACTTGCTTCATTCTTTTTCACTAGACAGTTATTCCCCCAGGCCTTTGGTTGCTCTCTTCAGGTTGTATGACTTGGATGGACTATGGAGGAAGAATAGTAACTTGATATCTGATACATTAAATGATTTGGGTTTAGCTTCTACTTTTCCCATATTGTGCTTATTTATGAGCTGTGGTGTTTTAGAGGATTTGCAATAGTTAAGAAAAGCTTAATTTTTAGTGTGCTGCTATATTCCTTCTGGTTAATCCAGAAGAAATAAAGTGGAGCTCTGTGGAAACTAATGCTATGGTTTTGTTGGATCAAAAAGTATTCACAATGTTGGCTTGAAGGCAACGTGTTGTTGCCATTAAAGAGTTTGGAGTAAGTGAGATTCTCAACCTGGAACTTTTTTGTCATAAAATACACTTTCATGCATGCTGATAGCCTGCTTGGGCACCATGAGGAACAGAGTGGAGTGGGAGAGGTGAGTGCTTCTCAGTAGGCAGCTTTGTGATTGACTTATGCCAAGCTATGGCAGTGCTTGCTGCCAGAAGGGTGGTCACAGCTGCTTGTTTGCATTTCCTTCCTTTTTGCGGGTGCTAGCAATCTGTAAGATCAGATTGAAAGCTAATTCAGTGGAAATATTAGTTTTCAGACAGATTAGAAAGCTGAAGTGCAGGTGTTTGAGCAGATTAAAGAAGGTGGAAAGTGCTTGTCTTTGAGGGTGGGGAGAGAAAGACCGGGAGTACTACTTCAGCATTTCAGAACTGGAGCAGACTAGATTTGGGTGAAGGAAGAAAGAGTTAGCAGATTTTTTTTTTCTTCCAGGAGCTAAAAAAAAGGAAAAAAGACTTCAAATACAGTAGCTGTTCCTGGATTTTTCATTATCAGAAATGTATTGACAAACTGAAGGGAATAGAGGGATCTGTGGATGTCCTTGAGGGTTCTGACAAACTGATTTCCCTTCCAAAAACAATCTTCCTAAACCAAGTTGTTAAATTCAGGAGACTTTCTTACTGCTGGTCGTATAGCACATTTGTGCAGCAGTTCTCTGCACACTGTTGCATCATTCCCCCTCTGGCTCTGTATGTAGCATAGTAAGCACTGCAATTGAAACAGCATTTCCAGTAATTTCTGGCTTGTCCTTCAATGCATCATTTTAAAATTGAGAGGAATGAGCACAGCTCTTACCTCCTCAACCTGGCTCGGTGATACTAAGCAGCTGTTAGGGATGGAATGCTATCCTTAATATTTAATGTCTGAAACATTTCTTTATATGAAGTGGATATCTGACTCCAGAGGAACTCAAGGGCTGGAATGCTTCTAGCTTTGACACCACCCCATAGCATTTATCCTTGTGTTTGTTTTGTTTTTTTCCAGGGTGCAGGACAGGCGAGGCTAAACTCACCAAAGGATTTAATTTGGCTGCACGTTTTATCATTCACACAGTGGGACCCAAATACAAAAGTCGGTATCGCACAGCAGCTGAGAGTTCCCTGTACAGCTGTTACCGCAATGTCCTGCAGCTCGCAAAGTAAGCACACAACAACTTACCTGAGGGCTTCACATCTGGGGCACATCTGTTCTAGATACTCTTGTCTGCGCAGAGGCCAAATGGCTTCCAATATCTTCTCGTGTATACTGGATTTGCTTAAGGACATGAGAACACTAGTGGCTTCATGATCTACTTCATGCTTTTGTGATTATCTGTATCGTGGTCTAGATAAAATGTGCAGAGAGATTGGAGCTGGTTCAAGTGCTGGAATGGGGTAGCTAGAGCTGTGCAGCTTTCAGTTAGTCAGAGGAGAAGCAGCACTCATGATTGCATCAGGTTTTGTGCTGTGAAAAGCCTTCAAGGAGCTTGCTAAAGTAGTAACTTGATGTGTCTCTGCAGCCGCATTGACCTACCCACAGTCAGATCTGGGTGCTGATCAGTTCATGTATTTGGCCTCTCTGCCTTTGTACAACAGCCATCTAAAATGCTGAGTTGGGGTGCAAGGTTATTTCTAAACCCACAGCTGCTGCAGTTGGGTTTGTAGCTTTCCCTCTCTCATCTGTGGTATTTTCTACTTCCTCTTAACTAATAGGTTTTGGTTTTTTCTTTCCTGTATTCTGGTCTTCTCCTGTGACAGCTGGTGTAATGGTAGCAGTCACAAAAAAATACCCGAACAAGACCAGTGTCAGAAAATATCCTTAACAATTTCTTAGGGTTGGGAAGATCAATTCTTCTAAGTTTAGACTGTGCATTACAGTGCAGTAGTGACCATTTCATAATCAAGATTGAAACTAAGGTTTCTACTAGGTGCCAGTTTTGTTCTGCCTCCAAAGTAACAAGAAGAGTCAGGCCTGGACTGAAGTCTGTTTAAAACTAATTTAAAAAATGTAATAGTCCTTCTTCCTGAATTCTGAATGCCTTTCAGTTAATCTGGTCTCTAGAATAGCTCTTGATGCTTGTGAAATTGTCTGCCAGCTCTGAGCCTGCTCAAGCTCCTTTGATAACTGTCAGCAGCACCTCTGCTTTACTCTTCTAAAAATGTGACTCTGCTGATCTTAGAGTATGTATCACTCCATGCCAAGGATTGCCTGATCATACCCAGGACTGGGTAAGCCACCTTGGTCTGTGTCTGGACCTCTAACAAAACAAGTGATAGGTCAGGTGGAGGAACAGGAGAATGTCTGCAGCAAAGAGCATCTTCTTTTCCCCTCCTCCTCACTGTTAATTCCACACAGGAAGGAAAGTATTTTGGAAAGGATTGCAGGGAGCCTAAGGGAAGAATTAATTAATTCATTCAGGGTATGAGAAACTGCCAGGAACAACATAGCTGAGGTGTAAGTAGAAATCTGAGAACATGCACAAGAGGAAACAGTGTGGAATTGTGAATGGTTCTCTCCTTCTCTGCTTAATCATGGTATGTATACATCTTGCCAGGAAAGAATCCCTCTGCAAAAACCTGAAAGAGGGTTGCTCTTGAATAGAGGCAAGAGAAAAAACAGTGCTGGTGTTATCTGCTGTGCTGACAGACATTTGTTCTCATCTGACTGCCTGTTGATTTATTTCTCTTCTGGATTCCAGGGAACAGGCAATGTGCTCCGTAGGATTTTGTGTCATTAACTCTCTGAAAAGATGCTACCCCTTGGAGGATGCAACCCACATAGCACTGCGTAAGTTTGTTGAAACATGAACTGGATGGCACTGGTCAGGTGAAGGGACTGTGATAGATGTCTATAAACTGATGAGTGGCATGGAAATGGTGAATGGGAATCAGCTCTTCCCTGTATCCCAAAATAAGAACCTTCAAATAATGCTATATGCATCCAGTTCAGAACAAATGAAGGAAAATGGTTCTTATGCTTACACTAATTATTTTATGGGACTTCTTATCAAAAAGCATTGTAGGTGCTAAAAGTTTTCAGCTGGGTTCAAAAGGAATCTGTGGTTTCAAGAGGAAGAGAAAAAATGAAGGGTGCTAAAAACAAAGCAGAAAACTTCCTACATTGAAAATACTTAAAGAATAGAAGAGTGCTTAGAGAAGAATATTTTACACTTGCCCAGTTCTTACTTTTCTCCTTGGACTTTTTAACTTCTATTGGCCCATTCCTGTCTGCTTTCCACCACCACCCAGGCCCTGGACCTTCTTGCGTGGTACTCCTGCACAATAGGAAAGTTGGTGCAGATGGCAGGAGTGGGTTTTCATCTTGATGTGCAAGCTGACTGGAGAAATCTTTCTTACCCTGTGTCTAACAGAGGTGCTGACATGGAGAAAGAGATTAGTCTGTCTTCTCTGCTATCTGCCTGTTGAGTAAGACCTCCAAAAACGTGCTCACATAGGTTCAGCAAACTTTGCTGTGGAACTGCACATCTGCATTTGTCCCATAAAGCAGGGTTGAAGGTCAATCCAATTACACATGATTTTCTGTTTAGGAAGTGTTAGAAAATACCTTTTTGGTTGTTTGTTTGTTTTTTTTCCCCTCTGCAGTTTCTTGAAGAACATGCACTAACACTTTCTCTGTCGAGTAGACTTCTTATCTGTACTGCTCCCTTCTGTTGCCTCTGTAGGGCTATGTGCTGCTTGATAAAATTCTGCTAGACCAACCTAGCTGTTTGGGCACTTTCTTGGCAGTCTGGCAAGAAAGCACTTGAAAATCGTGACACGTCAAGATTACTGCAGCTTAAGGACTTCATCTGTACAGGGATATGTCTGACTGGGAGCTTGGTTATAAAACACTTTCACCTCAACTGCAAATGCTTAGAACCTTGACGGTGTCTGTGGATTATGCTAAAGCTCTGGGAGAGTCCAAAAAAAGTAACAGAGGAAATAATTTATTTCATGATTTACAAGTATAATTTTTATATGCCTCTTTGGCATAGCTGACCACAGAGGTTTTGTGTGGCTCACTCTGTCTTGTATCCGCTTCTGCTGTAGCTTTCTTTTTGTGCTTCCCTGATAACTTAGTGCACGAGGAATTGTAGGAATGTCTGGTTTTGGCAATTTGCACAGGACTCTGTAAAGGAAGGATTTGGGTTGAATTTGCAGGGCCGTAGAATCACATTCCCTAGGCTGAGGAATACCCAGTAAGTTAAAAGTGGAGAGAGGCTTTTGTTCTTTGCATATCTGCCTCTAAAGTGAGCAACAGGGGAGAGTGCAGATGGAACCTCCAATATGGCCATCTACACATTTGGTGTGTTAAACTACCATTTAATAGACACTTTTATACAGCCTAAGGAGCTGGTTTGTATGAAGAGAGATGTCTGTTCTGCACTCTTAACTTCCTCACTTTTAGTCGTGTGTGTCCAATTTCGCCTCCTCTTTTGATAACTACATTTAATCTTCTTCCTTGCAGGCACAGTTAGAAGGTTCCTGGAGATTCATGGAGAGACTCTGGAGAAGGTGGTGTTTGCAGTGTCTGAGCTCGAAGAGGTATCTCCTTGATGCTCGCTTCACCAAAATTCACGGGCATGTTTGATTTTCTCCTGCATTGTAGAGCTGGGTTTGAATTTCCCCTTCAAATCTCATAGACTTGGTTCCACGGCATCCTTTTGTCTCCTACTAGCATTTCATCTTTTCCAGTCCTGTTTATGCTCTTAGCAGTCACTACAGACATGTGCATAATCTTTCCCCTTCTGGCTTTCCTGTTCCTGAGCCATGAACAGGAACCAGTACTAGAGGTTATAGGATGCAGTTGTGCTGCAGACAGTATTTGCCAGCCAGAAAAGAAAATCCTTACACAAGATCTCTCCTTGCTTCTTGTGCTTTAAAAAGGCCACTTTAGCGTGCCTACAGATCTTAAACATCGTTTGCTGGCCAGTTGAAATAACAGGCTTGACATTTAATGATCTGTGTTCAGACAGATGCCAGCAGTTTGAGTGCTGACTTCTCTTGGAACTACCATTAGCAAGTTTGATATACATGTCAGAACACCCACACTGTGGTCAGGTTCTGTGGTGTCTGGATGAAGAAAATTATGAACCTGTTGGGAATTCTGAAACAGCTAACCAGCTGGAGAGAACACAGGAAGCATTACAACATTCACTAGAGACTTTCAGTCTTTCATCCATGTGGAGAGGGTTTCTGTTGGTTGGTCGTTGCTTTTTCTTCCCAGCCACATCACTGAAGGTGATCTGGGTAGTGGTGGATTTTACTATATACAGCCTTTGCTGAAATTTGTCATCTAGGCATATTGTAACTTCATTACAAACCTAAAGTATCTGCCATCTACCTGAGTTGAAGCAGGTTAAGGCGGACTCCTCTCAAGGTCATTTGCCAGTTTGGAGGAAAAAAAAAGTTACCTTTTATCAAGGTTATCTGCCTTATTGCCAGGTAACGGCCCAAAATAAGGCACTGAGGGAAGTGGTACTTTGCCTCCAAACTGCTGAGAAGGTCCCTTCGACCAAGGCAGGTGGTACTTAAGAAGCAAGGATGCATGATAAACCCTTCACTCATTTTTCTTCTTATTTTTAGGCCACTTACCAGAAGTTGCTGCCTTTGTATTTCCCAAGATCATTGGAAGAAGAGATCCAGTCCTTGCCTTACCTCCCTGCAGATATTGGCAATGCAGAAGGGGAGCCAGTAGTACCAGAGCGGCAGATCAGGATTACTGAGAAGCCGGGTGTTCCGGATGGTGAGTTCCTCACTCAACTTTGGAATAAGTTTCTCAGTGTGAGTGAAAGCTGATGGAAAAAATCAGGAAAAAGGCCCGCGGAAAGCAGAGAGATGTTTTCCTACCCCACCTCACCTAGGGCAGACTATAACAGTGACAGTTGCCAAGCTGCCTCGTTGGCTTACTGTATTCTACAGCAGTAACTTCTGCTTTCTGCCTCATTGTAGGGTGTTGTGGCTAGAGAATGTGGTAGAACTGTTTTGTCTTTTTCTTTCTTGCCAATAGCGGTGGAGTAGTTCACTTTGGGAGAAAATTTGCAGAGAGAATGATTGGGACACTTAGAGGGTGGTTTTGGTTGGTTGTTTGTTTTTTTTTCGGAATCTTCTGCAGCTTCTAATTTAAAAAGGCTTTATTGTTAATGATCTTGTATTAGCAAAGCATTGCACAAATGTCTCAAATTATAAGGTTCTGCTACAGCATGTGCCTCAGACTAATAGCTGCTCAGTGCAAACTATCAAATGCTGATAAAGATAGAAAAGCTCGATCAACCCAGAGAGCGGGGTTTGGGAAATTGCTGTCAAAGCTCAGTGAAAGAAGTCTGTCTGTAAAGAGGCTGCCTAGATGGCAGGGTTAAGGTAAGATGTATAGCAAAACAAATTCATGTACAAATGGGCATAGCTGGCATGTTCTCCCTTCTTTATTAAGCAGTGCTGTGAAAGTTTTACATCCCTTCAGGGAAAGCCTTAAACCATCGAAAGCAGATAACTTGGAATGGATTTTAAGTTTTTCTACTCTTGCATGGCCAGTTGAGGTAGGGCTGAATATGTGGCAAGGATTCAGACAATTTAATTTTCCTATCCACAGTTTGATATCTGATGTACCTACTCCTGCTGATCAGACTCCAGTGGTTCCCCCCTCCCCCTGTCCAAAGTGCTCGTTAGAGTGGAATTAGCAGCCATGGCTGATCAGTGTGAGGCATTCAACCACTAGCTAATCACTTGTGAAATTACTGGGTTTCCATATGTAGGAGCAAATGGCTAAAGCAGAATCTTGTGCTTTTGTCCCACTGCTGCTATGGAGTGTCCCAGTCCAACTGGGGAAACACAGTTCCCATCCAGACTGCTCAGAGGGCTACTTCTAGAAGCCTTAGCAATGTTCCTTGTTGTCATCAGGTTCTGTGAAATATTCAGGTATTGTCACCAACAAGCGAGCCTGTGCAGTTGTATTTCATCACACAGGCCTGTTGGAAACAACACTGTAAAAACACCTGAACTCTTTACCACCAGCTCTACAGCATCTCTTCAAGCAGTGTCAATGATATAAAGAGAACCTGTTCTGCGGTACAGCTTCTAAACTGAATAAAGCTGCAGCCATCTCTCCCTCTGCATATTTATTTCCCCCCCTGTGACAAGCAGGACAATTGTAAAGCCCAAGTCACTCTCTCCAGACCCTGCTTTTTGAGAGAGTTAACTACTATCCCTTGGTCACAAGCCGAGGACTAGGACTTGCCCAGTTAGTTTCCATTTTAAGGGAGTCCATGGTTATCAGTTTCACAAGCTATAATCTGCCAGTGGTGCTGGTGAGTTATCAAAGCCACATTCTAGTACATTGTGAGGGTTTGGGGGTTTTCTGGTCAGTTTGTAGCATGATGACTGGGTTGGCTCGCTGAGATCCAGAGAAATTCAGCAGCAGCATTGCTGTCGTGTACGCAGCTTGAACATTTTACCTTTGTTTCTACTGCAGATGCTTCAGATGAAGAGGGTCTGGAGGCAGATTTGTCTTTCATTGGTTCCCATGCTTTTGCCCGCATGGAGGGAGACGTTGATAAACAGAGACGCCTCATCCTTCAGGGACAGTTGTCAGAGGCAGCACTGCAAAAGCAGCATCAGAGGAAGTGAGAATTTCCTTGTCCGTGTGAATGTTTTGTGTCAGTTAGCTGTTCAGAGGGCCAACCCTTATGATGACCTTATCTGAAAAGCTTAATCTTCTGGCAAGGGAACACAGATAAAGCCTGGTTCCCTGTGGTAGCCTCTTTGGCCTGAAAGGAGAAGGGAAGGGGCAGTAGGAGGAAGAGGGAAGCTTAGTGCTGGGCCCACTGCATCTGACCAGCTGCCTTATCACTCTGCCACAAGATGTCACTGTTTTGTCACCACTTTTTTTAGTGGGGTCACCTGTTTTCAATGCTGCCCACTCAGTTCTGAGGTTCTGGTCACATAGCAAAACGTTTTTCTTCCATCTTTCAAAACAAAAAGACAAATTAATGATGAGGCTTTTTCCCTCCTTTGTGATTTGCTTTTTTTTTTTTCCTTGCTAACTCTAATGTGCACAATCACTTTCTTAGAAGCCAGTTCCATGCTGGGTCCTCTGAGGCATGATGCTTGGCTTGTTTTGTCAGCTGAGACACTACATTATTAGTCACTTGAAAGGGGGGTGGACTCTGTATATGATACTGGTTACTGCACAGTTGTGTTTAACTTCTAGACTTTTTAGAGAAATTTTCTTCTTTTTTTTTTCCCTGTTTTTTAAACACTAACACTGAGGTATTCAAACTGAAAACTCTCTTTGCAGCCCAAATGTGATGACGCTGTAGTTAGAAGTTGGTGTGTATTCATTGCACCACTGAAAATCACTAAGGGTGTAACTAAGTCATAAATATTTCCTTTTTTCCCCCAATACGTCTTTCTTTAACAACTTAGGAGGTGCTCCACAGGTCAGAAAACCACAACATTAGAGAGAGGGCTCAGTTAGAAATACCATCTTTTTGTCCTTCCCTTCCCACAATACCCCTTCAGGTTTCTAATGCTAATCCCAGGGGCATCAGATCTGACCAAATGGTTTTTAACTTTCTAGTTATAATCGCTGGCTGTGTCAGGCAAGAGCTGAAGACCTCTCTGATATTGCTTCTCTTAAAGCCTTGTACCAGACAGGTAAGTTCAGGGTACTGATGGCTGATGTATGGTCTTAAAGTAAAAATACAAAATAAAAATATAGTATTTTCTTTGCACATGAGCAGACGGTAAAGCACGTTATTAAACAAGAAGCCTGGCCAAGAACTAGGCAACATCTCTCTGGTAGAGCAGGAATTCTCTCTTGATTGGCTTTGAAAGACTGGTCAACTCCCCAGGTGCTCTGCTCTAACAGTCTGAGGATACAGGTGTGTCCTGATTTATCTGTAGCTTTAGATGGAAATCAGTGCTGTTAAATGAAGTCAGTGCACAAGGTGCTCTACGTGAGCTGATTCAGACCAAAAGAAAAACTGCCTTCACCCTTTTGTTAAAAAGAAGTTAAATGTTGCTTTCAGATCATTAGTGTATTGAGTAAGCAGTTACCAAAGCAACTTTTAGTACAGGTTTCCAGAACAAAATGACTTACCTAATCTGAGAGAAATAAAGCATATGATGCTTTTCTCTGTGTATGTCTCCTAGTAGTAATGTCTTAGTACCCCAGGCAGCACATCTTGCAACTTTGAATTCAGTGGATGGGGAGAGATTAGAGAGATCAAACAACCTGGTGGAGGGTTCAGTGGAAGAAAATCACTGCAAGGTCCTTGCAGCTTGGGAAGCAGAGATGGGAAACCTGTACTCTGCAGTTCACTTTTTAGGTAGCATTATACTTGGACATAAAAACTTAAACTTGACATAGTCAAGTGACTTAATGATGTTTTGCACCCTGACAGGAAGAAACAGGCAAGTAGTCGTGCTCTTGAAAGCTTAGCTGTGTTTCTGTAGTGGTTTTGGGTTTTCCTGTGTTTCTGGTCTGTTCTGCACTTTGGCTGTTACTTTGGCCTCCTGAAAATCCAGGTACTTCCCTTGATCTTTGTGCATATGCCAACACAGTGTGATACTTTCTGCTCAGTAGCTGCAATTGAAAATTCTTTTTCTTGCCTCAGACAAGGCTCTGTGGGCTGCAGGAGATCCATAAGGTGCGTTAGATTTCAGAGGTTGGTTTCTAGGAAGAAGTTTGCTTTAA
>JANHFX010020478.1:0-26301 GCA_027560015.1 Chloroceryle amazona | reverse complement strand
AGGCTCTGTGGGCTGCAGGAGATCCATAAGGTGCGTTAGATTTCAGAGGTTGGTTTCTAGGAAGAAGTTTGCTTTAATGGTAGAACTGCAAGTGAAGGGTTGGTGGTGTTTTTGTTAGTTTTTATTATACAAACCATGCTATTACTTAAGATTTAAGTAAATATGGACTACACAGGCAACAGAAAATTGCAGTCCTTAAGACTTAAGTTTCTCAGATGTTTTGTACCAGAATAACTACTGGTATAGTGAGAACAATGCCTCTTGAGCGTATTTCCTCCGTTGTTAACATGCAAACCAGACATGCTGCAAAAATATTGAGCTGTGGCTGGTTCTTCCTTATTTGAAAGGGACCAACCCCAAAACCTGGCATGACTGAGAAGTTTAGAGACATGCTGCTTTTTCCTTTGTAGGTGTAGATAACTGTGGCCGCACAGTGATGGTGGTGGTTGGAAGGAATATCCCTGTAACATTGATAGACATGGAAAAGGTAAGGGTGTGTAAAATAGAGTTGTGTAGGCTGAATGTGAGCGTTTGGGATGCAAGAGTCTGATTATAAGGGTAATTCAATGTTACTACTAGAAACAGCATCTATAGAAGACTTGAAAGAGATTATCTGCCTATAAAAATAGTTTCTGTTTAAAAATTTATTCCCTTATGAAGTTTTAGGGGGAGGAAGTTATTTTCAAAGAGGAACTGGACTATTTTTTAGAAAAAGATGCCTAACGTGTTCTCCTTCTCAAGAAGGAGGAGACCTTAGTTTCTCATGGAAACAGCAGGAATTTATGTCCATCTGTGAGGTTATCTAGACAAAAAAAAAGGTGTTGAGGATTTGGAATGTCCACTTTGCTTTTGTAGTTGAAACAGTGCCACCCAGCCTCATGATTACCAATTTGTGAATGAATTAAAGGAAGCATATTAAGATGTAATGCAACTGTGAAAAAGTTCTTTTAATATGTTTGATTTGGTTTGGTTTTCTTTTCCCCTGTCTCAGGCTCTTCTGTATTTCATCCATGTCATGGATCATATTGCAGTGAAGGAATATGTCCTGGTGTATTTCCATACACTCACAAACGATTACAATCAACTAGACTCTAATTTCTTGAAGAAACTCTATGATGTAGTTGATGCCAAGTGAGTGTCAACAGGAAAAGAACCCCTTCTGTCTTCCTCTATGCCATGCAAATGTTCATCATTCCCTGTATCTGGTTTCCAATTTCTTTGTGAGATTTTTGCTGGGACAAAGACCTAAACATATACAAAAGACAAGAGTAGGGAAGATAATGTTTTCTTTCCTTCTCAAAAATGTCAAATCAGGAAGTTCTGTCCTTACCAATCTCCCTTCTGGAGCTCTTGGGTATACTGGGTGTATTGTCTATGTCTATCCAGAGGTGGAGCTTCTGGAGCCTGGCTGTGATGTCTTTACCTGAAAAAAATAATCATTCAGCTTCACTCTCCCTCCCCCTACCCCCAACATTTATTTTCCTGATATCTAACTTCTTAAAACATCACGGGCACTTGAGCAAAATTACCTGTTTTGACACTTGGATTGTGTAGGTGACCTTAATTAGAATTGACTTTTAAACACATTGTCCTTTCACTAAACCAGGTACAAGAGGAACTTGAAGGCACTGTATTTTGTCCACCCGACATTTCGTTCAAAGGTAAGGTAAATAGTACAAAAGAGAAGTATATTGTGGGTGTTTGAAGAGTTACACATAAGAATATATTATGAGGAACATGGAGGTATATCAAAGAGCTTGAAAATTAGGGAGTATCTTCTGGATCCATGGTCAGAACTTGAAATTCATCCCCGTCTTTGATCTAGCTGTAGTCTTCCAACCTTAGTGATAAGCTGATAATGATGCAGAGCAGCTGCCCTGTTTTGTGTGTGCTCTTAACAGAGATGTTTCTTTCAAAGAGAACATTTTTATCCTTTTTTCCTGCAGGTTGGCAGGGTGACAAACTATGACCGAAACCTCTGGGAATTCTCTAGTGTGGTTCATTTCCTGCGTGTTTCACCTTTTCTTTCCCTACAAGGGGTACTGCCTGTATGCTGTGTATCACTTAACAGCTGCCCTGCTCTTTGTCAAGCAGCAATGAGATTAGTCAGGATTACAGAGTAGCAAAGAAATATTGAATGCCTTTATGAATAAGCCTTCAGGACATGAAAAACTGAATTCATCAAGCAGTACAATATTATCCTTGGCTATGATCTGTGTGGGGCAACAGAAGATGGAGCTCGCTCCCTTCTGTACTTCATACACGCTACTCATATTGCAACTTGTGTGAGTACTTCAAATTAACTGAGTGTCAGCAGCAGCCCTTCCTAAAATTTGTGTTTGTCCTGTTAAAACAATTAGAAATGTGATTCCCACCCCCCACACTCATGTCAGATTAACCTCTGTATTTATTGTGCATTTTGCTGGCATTGATCAAATTTGAGAAGATTGTATCCCTGGATAAAAAACATCTGTTTGAACATTTTCAGCAAGAATGTGTTAGCTAAGTATCCAGAGTCTCCCTCCTTTGCATGTGTGTAGCTGGGACGCTGTGAGACTTGGTTTCCTTGCTTTTATGGAGCTGAGACTGAGGGTTCCCCACAACATACCTTCCAGTTTCTGTCAGGAGATTCATTATTCCCACAGGGTACAGATCTGAGGTCTGAGTGCTAGAATGAGAGTTTCCAGCTCTGATGTTTCTGAAAGTGTAGGAGCTGGCATAGAACATTACTAAGGTCACAGATTTGAGTGGAAAAGTTGAAGCTAGAAAGTACTAGCATTTTAGATTCTCAGCAGCACTTTACCCACTCCTCTCTTCCCACATACCTCTGTTTGGTTGAGAAACTTTTTTTTGTTGGAGGATAAGAACCCATGTTCACCAGTCTATTGTCATGTTCTCTGTCCTTTTGGGAACTGCATGGGAGTTAACAGATCTGTGGGGGAAGCAGATAGTTGGTGGGAAGCACAGAGCATGAGAGACACGGAGTTATCAAACTTGATGGAAATGGAATTGATTTGTATCCTATTCTAGCAGCACAGCTCAAGGCAAAAGAGGATGGCTGTCCATGCCTTTGTTCCAAGCCCTTTCTCTAACTGAAAGGCAAGTGGGATTGCTGCTGGCTGTTGCAGAGACTATCAGCTTACAAAACACAATGGGGACTATGCAGCAGAAAGTTCTGATGGAGAAGGTGGCTGCTAAGAGGGAATGATCTTCTCTTCCCCTCCAGATTGCTACCTCAGAAACCTCAAATATCTTCAAAAACATTTGGCACATTCATCTTACTGTTTGGAGCATTGACTTCCTTTCCTAGAAGTCATAGAAAATACCCCGTGTCTCCTGTCCAGGAGGGAGGCTGGTGCATTCACACGGCATCCCAAACGCATTGCCCTTGTACTTGTAGCATTCTTAAATCTCTGATATAAATTGTTTATTTTATAACAGCACTGAATCCTGGCACCGTGGATGGCTGACATCTGTTAGAGCTGCTTTGCTTTATGTCTGGGCTAAAAAAGGATCAGGGGGCTTTTCATCACATCTCTTGGAAACTGAAGAAAAGAGGCATGGTTTGCAATGTACATCGAAGCATCAACCATGATCCTTTGTTTGGTTTCCAGATAGGAAAGGGGTTTAAATTCTCTATATTCTGAGGCCAATTGTCTAGAATACGGGTGTTTTGATATGCGAGGAGGGTCAGGAATGTTTCAAAACTGAAACATACTTGGATACTCAATAACTATTCATAGTCATCATATTTGTATTTATCATGAGCAATTTTTGTTCTGTTTTTCTGTAACAGTCAAAAGAAGTTTCAGGAAATCAGATGCCAGTATAAAAGCTGTTGAAAATCACAGCTTTTTCTACACAAGATCCTTCCCATTGTAATACAATTTCCCAGATTATTAGTAAGTTTCTCTCTGGGGTAAGACCCAGTTAAGAGATTGGTGATGCCTTCTCTGTCTCGTGCTGGTGTTTTGAGGGAGCTGATACTTAAACTCTGTGGTTTTCTAGCTTGGCAGAGGGACTTTAATAGCTTATTATTCAGATTCAGAACTTCAGGACAAGAAGAAAATGAAGGAAAACTTCCAACACATGACTAGATTACTAACTTTTTTTGCCCATTCTGTTATAACTTATTCTGCTTTTGGTGCATCAGAGGGATTTGGTTTAAATTGAAGTTTTATGTCCTCTTACTGGTAAGGAAATGGCTGCTCTAATATTACTGTTTCTATAACCTGTGATGATTGAGTATGAAGGTAAAGAAAAATTCTTCAGAAACATTTCTCTCCCTGCCCCCCCTCCCTTTTTTTTTTACTGAGTGACTGGGTAAGATGTGTCAGATTGCAGTGGTTTGTCTACTGGGAGTGGGAAATCACTTTTCATTATACAATTTTTCCATAGTGGCTGCAAAAATATTCCCTGTTTAGTCTTTTATATGTTAAACATCCATAGCAATTATGTTTAATGATTGTCATTGACACTATGCCTTGGAATGCATGTTACTTTGGTACAGGATTGATACGGGCTTTGGGGTTTTTTCACTCCTTAAACAGTCACCAGTGACACTCATAAGAAGTCTTGTTAGAAAAATACAGTAAATGATAGATGCCAGTAATAATCTGTCTCCCTGCTTTGTGCTAACATAAATCTTTAATTCTGCCCTTAAGACGATGAATCATTCTTAAATGTTCTGTCCTATTCTTCACCTTTTCTGGTTGTGGGTTGGTTTTTTTTTAAGTTGGTTTTGGTTTTGTTCCTGTCTCATGAAAATACGCTGTTTAAAGAAGGCAGCATAGTTACTCCAGGGCAGTTTTTAACCTTCAACTTTTTCTTTGTATGTTGTATTCAGGCAGGTATTTTTATTGACCTAATGTTTTAGTTTATTTGAAACTCCCACTTTCCTCAAGGCTTTTCTTGTGGTGTTGTTTCTTTTCTGTTAACTTACTTCAGGCAAATACAACTTACAATAACAAAATGCTTGAGGTTGGAAGGGACCTCCAGGAAAAGACAAGAAAGAAAGAAGAAGTAATATAGGGCTTAACTTTGGAGAAGGTCTGTTGAGAAGTAAAAGCTTGTGCAGTCAGTCTAGACAGGAATAGTTAATAACTTGTATCAGTGGTGTCTTACTGGCCTTTGCAAAACAAAAATTCCTTATCCTGTTTACATCCTAAAAAGAGACAAAGGTGTGAATGAATACTTAAGTAAAATCTTGTACGGTGAGTCAGCAGGGCTTATTCTTACAGAACAAATTGCTACAGCTTTGATAAGAAATGTGGTAAAATAAGACACACTCAGCCAACCCAAAGCAGAGAGGACATTTCAGGACCCTTGAACAGCTGAAAGTCTGTCCCTCAAGTTGTCTTTTCTGTACAAGCTTGAAGGCAAAGAGTTGAAAACGTTGCTTTCAGATATTGAGTCAAATAGATCATATTCTGAGCTGGCTAAACTGGAAGTGAAAATGTGCCAGTGTGGTGATGGTTTTTTGAAGACAAAAATAACAGAATAGCTGTCACTCTTGTAGAGTAGAAAGGGACCTTAAGCTAGCAGCTGGCAAGGAGTATGTGGGGTCAGAAATCATTTGCGTGAAAGCTCTCAAGACAATGCTTGCCAGCAGTCAGCAGTGTGTATTTCCTGGCCTTGTCGTGTTATTGCCACGCCATCGGTGTTTCGAGTTGCACTGTGCGGTGTTACGCTGAACTTGACGGTTTTGAAACCGCACCGTCTTAATTTGGTTTTGCTGATGTTTGTTTTCAGGTCTCAGCGTGGTTCTTCACAACCTTTACAGTCTCAGGGCTAAAGGACAAAATTCACTACGTTGAAAGCCTTCAGCAGTTATTCGCAGCCATACCCCCAGAACAGATTGATCTCCCCCCTTTCGTCCTCGAGTACGATGCCAGGGTAAGTGATTGCACGTAGCGAGCATGAGTCTTTGCCCCTGAGCATCGTTCTTGTGCTTCTCCCATTCTGCTCTGCAAGAGCTTTAAATGGGCTGACTTCCACATGTTAAGAGTGGGGAGGAGAAAGGGAGGGTTCCTGGAGAGTCTCCTTGTTCTGCGAATGACAATTTTCTTAAATTTATTTTTCTGCATCAGTCCAAGTAGAGGACTTGGCTAAAAAGCAGACTCCCAATAGAGCAGCCTTCTATGTGCATAAAAGGCAGACAACCTTTCTTCAGCCAAGGACTGCAACATAACACACTTAAAAGCCTGTGCACAGGATTAAATTCGTGTTACATACCTGCTGTACCTTACACTGACTGCAAAAAGAAATGCTGTTTCATCTTCCCTGTCCCGTGTATCGACAAGCACTCAGGAAGGAAGCGGTGGGGTAAATGGGACTGTAGAAAGATGCCTTGCCTCTGTGTTGGTTGTTCCTCCTCTTCCCTTTTCCATCCCAGCCCTCTAACCAAATGATGGAATGACTGGTTTGCGTTGCCAAATCGTTCTGAAGGGGATGTGCTGGAACTACAAAGTAATAGCCAGAGCAGTGTGTCTGTCTGAACAGCTTGGGCTTTGAGAGCGTTTGTGGCTTCCTTGCATTGTAGCTTTGGTTTAATGGCAAAAAGGCCATTTTTTTTTTGCCAAAAAAAAAGCCTAATTTTGCCTGATTACCAGCACAGTCCTCTCCTGGGTGAATTGTGGCCATTACTGTGCTTGTGGGAGATGAAGTCAGGAGTACCTGTTTATTTCAGCCTCTGTCATCATCCATGGCACTGAGGTGCACTGGAGAAGACTTTGGTTCAACTGTTCATTCTGTTCTCATTGCAGGAAAATGGGCCTTACTATTCTTCTTATCCTCCATCCCCTGACTTGTGATCTGCAGTCCTGTGATGCTGCTGGTTTCCCATGGATCCAGTGACCCAATGCCTGCCAAAACCTGTGCATTTGCCCATGTACAGAATTCAGAGAGAGGGTTTTCCTCCCCCAGCTCTGGTATTTTTTTACTGAGGAGATATTTTCAAGCACTCAAGCAATCAGAGAACTTTATGCCACTGTGAACTGTACAACTATTTCAAATATATTTATCCAATGGAAAAGTTGGTTTAAAATCACTAGGTGCGTTTTATTTGGGGTGGGGTTTTTTGATTTGTTTTTTTGTTCAGGGTTTTTTTGGTTTGTTTTTTTTGTTGGTGGTGGCTGCAATTTTTTATTTTTTTTTTTTTTAAGCTGTTGCATTTATTTCTGAACAGACTCTCTCTCTTCTGGGAAATCCATCAAAAGCACTTGGTAGTTAAAAAACATTTTTAACTATTATCACTTTCCAGCTCCTTTTGTAATAGTCATTTCTGACTGTTCTGTACCAATATTGTGCAGTATCAGCCTGACACCTTGTTCATCCGATGGTCTCTGTTTCACATCTGATTACCTTCCCTTTCTGTTAGTGCTGATTACTTTGGTCTTGACCCAGGAAACCTATCTGGAACTGGGAATGCCATGTTTGCAGGCTGGATAAAGCACTACAGCCAAGCCAAGATTATTGCAAGATGTAATGCCGTAGATGGTAGGTGAGCTAGGAGCCTTGATCAAGTCCCTGTCAACTTTCATTGGCTGATGTGACATGTCAGGATGCCACTACCCTCCCAGCAAGAATAAAATTGAAAAGCATTTGCGGTTTCTTTTCTCTAACTATAGTTATGCTCTCCTTTGCCGTGGCCAGATGTTTGTATGATAAATTAATGCCATCTGCCTGAAGTGTATGTATGGAGAGGAGTGGGAAATGGTGACTCTAAGTCCAGCCTCTGGTGGCAGAGATTGTTTCTTAGAGATATCAGTGTCTCTTTTATTTCTTACTACACTGACATGGATTTTTGACAGACATGATACATGCAAGAGAACTCGGCCACGGGGTATTTATGGAGGTTAAAAGGTTTTTTTCAGCCTACCAATGGAAAGCCAAAAGAGGAGGGAGAAGGCTCCCTTGTAAAACACAACCAGGGATGGCAGTCCCAGGTACAGAAGGATGGAATCCCTGGTAGGAAGAATATTACAACAGTACTGAATATGAAAATGATGGTACAGCTTTCATGTTTTCATTCGAGCTGCTTTCCTGCTCTAACTTGTATCTGCTACTCACTCTTTACCAAACTTCAGTTTCCCTGTGATAACTACCTTTAAGTAGAAGCAAAAGTCATCATGAGATACCTTAGAAGGTGGTTATTTGTGCCCACTGAGTTGACTGGAAATAGCTATCTCCTGCTGAAAGATGCTGTAAATTGTTGGGATAAAGGGGGTGGGGGGGAATAACCCTGTCTTGGGACTCCTGGCTTAATGTTGTGTTTATACTCCGTGTATCCTCAGCATGTTGGTATGTCAGATTAAGAGAACAGCTTGGCTGGGGTTTAACAGTTGTGCACATGAAACGTATAAAAAGCAAGTGGGTTTGCTTTTTAACTGTTCCCCAGGGTCCTTATGTGATTCCATTTCTAGGTCCAAGGTGCTGCTACAAGCTGGAAACTGCAGCACAATGGAAAACCACCTTGGAGTTAACGCTTGGGAGTGTTGCACCTTCTGGTCGATTCACATGTGGCTCCTT
The DNA here is from genome assembly GCA_027560015.1 of Chloroceryle amazona. Taxonomy (NCBI): domain Eukaryota; kingdom Metazoa; phylum Chordata; class Aves; order Coraciiformes; family Cerylidae; genus Chloroceryle; species Chloroceryle amazona. The sequence continues at coordinate 17,772 of JANHFX010020478.1, read as the reverse complement.
CAGCACTTTTCTGGTCTTTTCTTTTTTGATAATAGCAGCAGCAGCCTATACAGAGCAGCTACCACATGTCCCTGCCTCCTTTTTTTCACCTAGCTGTTAACAGCTGCCCTTGTCTAGTGACTTTTATAGACGGCAGTGAATTTTCCATGCTTCTCTAACGATTTGTATAGCTTTCCACCCCCATTAAGCATCTGCTGGTTTTCACACCCGTGGCATTTTCAGAGGGGCTGTTACAGAACAGCCCATGTCCACTTCATAGGCAGATTAAAGGTGATTCAGAGCATACTGTGAAAACCTGAACTCTCAGCTTGACAGTTTTTGGATGGTTTCTGTTAGCTCACAGATGGCTCAGAGTCATAGAACTTCAACAGTCGTCCTTAGGACTCAGTCTGCACGTTTTTCAAACCCTCGTCCAGTCATTTTAAGAAATGACTTGGCTCAGTGAAGTGCAAATGTGCCTCCAGAGCATTTGCAAAGTAAAAGAGATCTTGGCGCTCTATATCTTATTGTGTATATTTTTCCCTTGGCTTTAAGTTTCACGGTTGGCTTTTGGGGTCAGGCTTTTTGGGGGGGGGTGGTTGGTTGGTTGTTTTTTTGTGGGGTGTGGGTATTTGTTGTGGAGTTTTTTGTTTGTTTGGTTGGTTTTGGTTTTGCTTTTTACCCAAGTCTTGCAATTCTCAGTGACAAGACAGACCTGCATTGTGCTGCAAAGATCCTGCGTTTTCCTGCAAGTCTGGAGTGGTGGCAATTTACCAATGTGTTGTGGTTTGAAGTTGGTTGGTTGGTTTGGTTTTTAATGGAGACTTTTAAATATAACGTGCCAGTGGAGGAAAAAGCTCCCATGTAATTGAAGTGCTCAGGATATTCATTACTATTAAAATGTTTAATTGTTTAATTCCAGTTCTAAAAATTGCATTAAACCAGCTGAACTGCATTTAGTTTAGGCTGAGGTGAACACTGGCATGCCCTAGTTATGGGTGGATACAATTCTCCTCTCTTGAAGAGGCCAGGGCAGCAGTCTGTGTATATCATAACTGTGCATTTCAACACCCTTACCCAGTGCAGCTGCTGTAGAATTAAAGTTCTGATGAAGGTTTTTATTGCCTGCTTAAAGCTACTTCACTCCATCTGCAGAGTCCAAAGGGAAGGCTCCAGAGAGAAGTGTATTAGCATAATGATGAGTGTTGTTATTACCATAACACCCTGTGTGATGTTGACAGTAGAGTGAGGTTATCAGTAAAACCAGGATGTGGTGCTTAGGCGGGCACTCATGAGCCACACCTCTACTGGAAGTATCCTGTATTCCCTTGCTGATGCTGCAGTGAGACGTCTTAAGAGCTGGAGTCTGTCAGGCTGATGTTTGACCATGGACAGGTGACTCAAACATCTTGGCTTACCTGCTGTTGTTTGGCTAAGCCAGAGTTTGATGCAGTTGCCAAGGCAGTGAGAGGTAAGATATCTGGCGCTTGCTTCTGCTGCTGTTTTGTGCTTGTTTCTGAACTGGATGCTGTTGGGAGTAGGAAGGTGTGGGCAAAGTCAGGATGTCACCTTTCTACAGGCCCTGGAGCCAGGGCAAGTTTGCCATGTACACTTGAAGCTAGGCTGCTCTTTTCTAGTGTTCTCCTACTTACAAGATCCTAGAATGAAAACAGTTGCTGAGTTTCTCTGGCATCTGCTTTTCCCCAGCAGCAGCCTAACCCTCTGCTTTTCCTATGTATGTGCCTCTGCTGCCTCAGCTTTGCACTGAATGAGGCTTTCTCCCTGGGCTGTCCCTCAGCACTTCTGTGGCTGTAGTGCTGCAAAGGATTAGTGTCCCACCGAGACCAGACGCGCCATGTGAAATTAATTTAGATGGTTCTGCTCTTCAACAAGCTGATATCAGCCCTTCTTTGTCAAACTGAAAAACAAGAGCAAGAGGAGTTAGCCCCTTTCCTTGGCCTCTCTGGGATGAATCTCTTGTTACATCTGTGACCAAGCAACCAAAGGAATAGTCCCAGTCTGAAACTTGTTTGCACCTCTGAGCGTGTTACAGAAATTCCTGAATATGTTGATTCTGGCTGAACAGGAACTGATCTCGATGACTTCTCTTAGCCAGTGCAGTCTTGGGAGAGTGAGGAAAGTGTTGCAGCTTGTGTTGTGGGGAAGAGAGTAAGAAGTCTACCAGGAATATCTCTGCTTCTGATCCTCCAGTGCCAAGGAGGACTAACACCAATATGTAGCCTGTACTCCGAAGGCAGCTGGCCCTTGGGATTTTCTTCAGCCTCCCATGGGAAAGGAATCAAACCTAAGCTAGAGGGATAAATGGCTGAGTACATTGACCAGCAAAGTGCAGTCTCTGCACTAGGCAAAGGTGAGGATGTGGATGAGCTAAAGCAGCCCTGAGCTGTACTGGAGAAATGACAGGCAAGTGGAACTGCTGCAAGGGGCTGTTTCCTTCCAAAGTTCAATGAGACAAAGATGTTTTGTGCCTCGTCACTGGCGTACAGACACCTCTTAGCTTCTATGCTTGAAACTAAAGCAAAGCGTGTGGGTTGGGAGAGCAAGGTGTTCCTGCTCTGGCAGGAACAGGGGGAAGTGCTGTGTAAAGGTTAAGGACTGCAGAGATTAAAGTGCTCCAGTCCCAGGCCATCTGCAGCATGGCCTCTGCTTCCTTTGAATGCCAGGTGGATTTCTGACAAGCAGTCAACTGTTTGACTCTCCAGTCCCTCTAAAACATTTTAAATGGCAAAACCATTCACAACATGTAGAACTGAAAAAATGCCAAGATTCCTAATGCAATTTAGACATAGCTACGGGGGAGGTGGCTTTGCTTGGAAGGACATTATGTACAACTACGAGAGGAAGGGGATTGGATCAGATGAGCCACAGCAGCCTGTCTGCCAGAAGAGCATCTGTTTTCAATTGGCCGACCTGATCCTGTTTGAAGCCTTTCTCAGCTGTGCTTCCCTTGAAACCAGATTCCTCCTCCAGCTGAGGCAGGACTGCTTGTGCTTCCTGGGGTTAGCACAAGAGCAGCAAAACTCAGTCTTAGTGGGTGCCTGAGACTTCACCAGTGTGTTACAAGAAGCTGCCTTACTTCAGGGATATATATTTATAGATAAAGTTGTATCTTACTCCAGGGAAGATATAGGCAGCAGAGACTCTCCTCCTTCATTCCTGTGTACCAGAAGAGAATATTCTCCCCTTTTTTTGGAGGGTAGGGCAGGAGGTTGTTAAATGCCCACCTCTGTCCTGTAGACAGAGGACCACCTGAGGCACCGAGTCCAGTGTCCTCCTCTCATACTGATGCTTCTGGGTGGAACTCATTTTAGGATTGAGATCTGGCTTTGTAGCCAGGAAGTCAGTACTGGCACAAGTAGCCTGAGACAGATCCAGGGGAGGTGGTCTGAAGAGAGGACCTCAACTAGAAACCCAACCATAGCTGCACTGTGTCTGTATTAGTCAGCGTGGTCCTGACTCACCTCTGCCTGGTACCTGCAGCCGTATTGCTATCTGCATACGTGGTTTTCAGATCACCCATTAAGGAAGCTGTGGGGAAGATGTCATGGGCTTAATCTCAGCCCTTTGGGAAGGTCCTTTCATTCACTGAGAACTGATGTGATGGGCAAATGGAAGAAAGGCTCAGCACAGTCAGTGGTGTTTGGTTTGGTTGGGTTTTTTCAGAAAGCAAAAGCAATTTTTAAGTAGTTAAGGAGAATTACTGATTTAATTCTTGACCTTTTAATGAAGCCCTGGTGTGACATTTAACACCTTTACTGGGGTAAATTGTGTGGCCTGTGTCAGAGCAGTAGATGTCCTGTGTTGTGCACCTTTTCCCCATAAGGAAACCTGTATGCCTGGTTCCTTCAGGAAAGGAGTTCCTGGGCATACCTGGGGAATGCTTTGGGTGGGAGGGTCTACCTGGTTACCATAAACCTGAGCTGCTCCCCAAGCTGCAGTTATTACCTGACGGATACACCACTGTGTGGCTGGTGCAACTGGGCTGTGATCTGGCCTTCTGCTTGAAGAAAGGGATGGAGGTGAAGTTGCAAATGTGGCTACAGTGCTAAGTAGAGCTACTTTATCCACAGGATCATTCCCTGTTGAGTCTTGTTGGGAGGACTGATGCTGTAACAAACTCACACCTCCCATATAGCAGCACTTCAAGAAACCTGACAGATGTGAGCGAGTGTCCTGCACTGAGGTTAGGGGCCTGTCCTGCAGCACATGCCCAGTGTTCTCCATGGTTTACTGGGCTGGTTTCCTAGAAAGAGCTAGTTGCAAACCCTCTTGTTCTCACCAGAATGTTTGTGCAATAAGGAGCTCGCTACTCACAGGTTTTAAAAGGTTAACAGCAGTGAGCTGCTGTAATGACTTGGAGAGCTGAGGCATTGCTGATAGTTTGGCAGGAGATGCTGTTTTTACATCATCTGAACAGGTTTGATTAGTTGCAAGTAAGATGTTACCCTGGCTGCCCAGAAGGAGCATTTCAAAGGTGGCTCTGCATATCACAGATTAACTCTAAGGAACGCAATCACAAGAACAGGGAAGGTGCAGTGGTCCCTTGACTGAATGAGTAGTGGCAGTCTGCTGTGCCTTGCTGGTGTTTGTTAGCTCTGCTGGTTCTTGGCTCACTGATCCATCGGCATCCTCTTCTTTGGATCTTGCTGCACTGGGTTGCTACCAGAGCAGTGAGCCACCATCTGCCTGCTGGATCAAACACCAGGTAGGCAGCAAAAGTGGGCAAGAAAAAGTGTGCAGTTTGGGAGAGGTGGATCCATAGCAAATGAAACTTCTCAGTACCAGCCAGCAACCGTAACAGGCTAAGTGTAACCAAGCGCTGCCCTCAGAGTTGTGTACATCTTATCTGAATTTGGGAGTTCCCAAAAATCATGGGGCCACCTCCTCAGTAAGCTGCAAGGACCCAGAGATGAGCCAGTAGCAGGAGATCTCATAAGGAGAGTGACTGATCCAGCCTGGTAATTGCTTGCCTAAGAACAGAAGAGTGGAGAAAGAAACCTTGCACCCTGGGGTCACTTGAACCTCTTGTCATCTGTAATCAGAGCAGCCCCTCAAGCCCTTTCAGAGGGCAAGCAAAACTGCTGGGCATAGCTGAAACTCTCCCTGAAAGTGGTCTCCCTTGGCAGACATGGGGCAGTCATCCTTTTCTCCTCCCAGTGGATGTCTGAGGGCTCTTCCAAAGGTGGCTGGACAGTATCTCAGGTCCACAGGCCTCACACCCCGACATTCATACACCCAGCATGAAATGTGAACTTTGTAATACAGATTTTAGTGAGCAAGACACCAGCTGAAGGTCAACAGCATGGCCAGAACAATGGCATTAAGAATTTCTCTTAAGTCCAGGGTTGTAAGAAAGACGGTGAAGCAGAAGAGCTGCTCTGTTACGAGACCAGACCCAACATAGTTTATAGTAAGGGCAGGGTAGCTTCCTCAGGCCTATCTCAGTGAAGCAGTCACGTGAAAGGGACTATGTCCTGTCATGGTAGCTTTGTTTGCACTTGAGCATCTCTTGCAACTTAACTCTGTTACACTAAAGCATTTTTGAGGGACTGACCTATGCATTTAAAAATGCCGGAATAATAAAATTTTAAACCCTGACTCTTGCTGACCCCAAAGCACTACACATGGACAAATTCTGCAGCCTGGCTGGTGCAGGAGCAGCTGGTGGTGGGACTTGCTGGTGTGCCAGCTCAGGACAGCAGAACATAGAGCTGTAGGCTGGGCTACTTAGTACAGTAAAGCGTACCAAGACCTGAAGGATTGGGTGGAGTTTGTGCAGATGTGGTGGCCGGGGGTGAGATGCCCTCTTAGATGTTCTTGGAGCCATTGATGCAGTTGGACAAATTGTCCTCTGCTGCCTCGCATTTAAATGTTTCACTGTGTGCTGTGATTGTTGCTATTATCACTGGGGAGCAAAACTAGTTAAACAGTCATTACAGAAGCAAGAGTGCAGAAATATTTCACAGTTAGCCATCAGCCTTCAAAGTGACCTGGAGGCTGCCCCTTGCCAAAGCCCATTGCTCCATCTTCCAGTGGCCCCTTTCCCAGGGGTTCAAAGTTCAACACCTTTCCAAAACCAGGATTGGAAAGGCATGTCAGTGTTTGCTGCTGGATGCAAGTTAGTCACTGCTTCAGCTAGGCAGCGAGCAGCAAAGCTATGCGTCCTTACACGTGTGGAAAGCACACTGCAGCAACAAGGGTTTCTGATGGAGGATGATAGCCTGGTCTTGCATGCACCCCTTGCCCAAGGCAATGCTTGGCAGCTGTCCCGAGGGAATACTCTTCACCCCAGAAGCAACCAGCAAGGACAAGAGGGTTAGCAAGGTATTCCAGGGGCATCCTATAAACAGCTCACTACAGTTTTAAACCATCATCATTAAATATGTTGACTCCAGACACTTCTTGAGGTTTGGAGGTTTTGGGGTTTTGGCTTGGGGTTTTTTAGGGGTGAGAAGAAACAAAACTGTTTCTGATCCCTCTGGGCACTTCAGTCGTTCTTTGATGTGTCACAGGGTCCGTGAGTGGAGTGGGTGCCTGCACCCGGGCAGCGCTGGAGAGATGGGTGCCATGCCACGGCAGCACTGTGCAGCGGGGAGCTCTTGCTGCTCTGAGCCCTCTACCTCCGGCTGCCAGCACCCTGAGCAGTCTAAACAGCCCAGGATTTGCTGTGTCTGGTAAATCCCAGGAGAGGAGCAGCTATAGCAGCTCCAGGACAGCAGTAGAGGGACATGCACATGAATCTGGAGAGAAATGTTCTTTTCTCTTGGCTTTGTAACAAGCCATAATAAGAAGCAGCCCACCCGAGCTTTTGAAGAATGAACTCACCAGGAGACTCCTCTGCTCTGATCAGCCTCCAACCCTCTCATCCGCTTAGGAGAAATAATAAACTGGGACATACGAGTTATTTTCATACACACAGTTGAGTAACCTCACACGGGGAGGACAGGGGCAATGTTGGGGCTGCTCTCCCCAGGACCAAGCAACATACCAGGGAGCCTGCAGAACACCTCCTGGTCCCTTGGGGAAGATGTGGGAGAGGGGGGTGGGGTGCTCTGTTTCCCAGGGCCCAAAAGCTCTATGTTGGGGTTTGGGGTTTTTTTTACTCTGTCTTGGCTTGTGTAGGCTGCTGTGAGCATAGAATCAGAGAATCGTTTTATCTGGAAGAGACCTGCAAGATCATCAAGTCCAGCCTTATTCCCAGCCCTATCAAAACCACTAAACCATGTCCCTAAGCAATGCACTGTTGTCTCCCAGGACAGACACCCACCTGCCCCCAGCACAGGCAGGCACAATGCCCACAGCCAGGTCCTGGGCACTTTCTTGCTACTGCCCAGAAAATAAGCCAGAAAGTACAGTGTCTTCTTCAACCAAGCACAGAATAAATTTTGTAGATGGCATTTGATGGCCCAATCAAATGCAATTACCTTTTGTTTTTTCCAAGCTGAAGAGCAGCAATGCAGCTATACTTCTTTTTCCCACAAGGCTTTAGCAGTCTTGCCTTAGTCTTATGGTCTCCAAAGGGCCACGGGCAATTTGTGGCTTTGAGTGAGTTTTTATTTGTTGTAGAACTTTTGCTTTCTGGGCTATAAAAACCCCAAGGTAACCAAGAAGGGGGATGGATTTTGCTTTATTTTTTCAGACCTAGATTTGGTTTTTAACCCTGAATTGGGTTCTCTGCATGACCTGCTTTCCCTCACTCCCTCCTGTTTCCTGCAGGAAGACAGTTAGATAAGGATAATCAGAGATGGAAACCTCTCCACTACTAGCTGAAACATCAGTGGCTCTCTGAATAGACACATAAAATGCTCCTTCGAACCACTTGCCAGACATCTGGAGACAGATAACTGCTAAAAGGAACTGACATAAAACATGCATGTTTGAATTGTTTGACTGACTACAATATTTTTGGAGCCTCTTGGTTGCTCTTGTTTCCCCACCATGCTTGAGTTGTGTCAAATCCATCTTCTATACCACTGGTACTGAACAAAGTCTTCCAGGAAAGAGAGCAATCAATACCTAATTTCCTACATTGAAAAACAAACAAACAACAACAGCAACAACAACAACAAAAAAAAAAAAAAAAAAAAAAAAAAAAGAAGAAACCTAAATCTGCTACTGTTGCAGGTATTTGTGTCTGCCTCTAAAGAAATGAACGACCAAAACCATCCTCCAAACAGAGCAACTGTCCTCCCTCCTTCCCCTCACAAGATGGGCTAGAGAGGCAGCTCTGTTTTAATGCTGCTTTTCAAAGGCGAAGGAAGTTTTCTACTTGGAGACAGCATTAAGTGGGCAATTATGCCAGCAATTTGCATTGAGACTTCCAAAAAGCTTTACTCCACCATGTTAGAGAAGTGCAGGCCCATAGGGCTTATACCTCTACCTACCAAATCACTCAGGCAATAAATAAAGGAGACACAAAGAGACGTTTAGAAAAATCAAAACCCCCACTGACTGTAGCCTGGGGTGCCTGCTGCAGAGCAAACGCCATCATCTCACGAACCCAATGGGATGGTCACCTGAGGAAGCCAAAAACAGGGCTAAAAAGGAACGAACTGACATTTATTTGGTCTTTCACAAGGTAATCTGCAGACAGAGTCTATGGTTATAGGATAGTGGGTTGGGTTTTTCTTTCTAGCCATTCTGGCTTGTGGTGTTTAATCTTAAGGTTATTAAAACAGATGTCAAACCCCTCCTTACTAGTACAAGTCCATATGGACTTTACTTGTTGGTCCCTGACCCATATATTTAAGGAAGAGCAGAGCCCAGTGAGTCCTGCCTTCTGTGGCACGAGGGGAGAAGCACTGCTGTGGCTCAAGACTGGGCAAAGGGGTACAAACATGGATAGGAGTATTTGATCAGGCTTCCAGGGCCGTAAGATTAGTGAGCCTAAAGGTGGGGTTGATTTGGGTTTAGGCTGGTAATGAACCGTCACGAGCATGGCTGGAGGGACAGCCACAGACCTTTCATGAAAGCACTGCATGCAGTTTTTCTTTGACACCCCAGCATCTTCTGTGATGCCACAACTGAACCAACCTCTTCCAGCCCAGGAGAAGCACAAAGTGGCTCAGTAGACCCCATTTTTAAATGATTTTTGGCGCACTTTAACTGACAGTCCTAATTGCCCAGGCCAGTGGCACCCACCCCAGTACAATGCACCCAGAAGGCTGCCACAGGAGCAATGCTGGTGGCACCTGGTATGTTCAATAGCTGGCAGCTGCCCAGCTGTGCCATGCCCCAAGCAGTGCAGGCATAGCCCAGGATGCTGGCACTCGGGAGAGGATTAGGTGCAGTTGCTGCTTCCCTGTGAATGCAGCTTCTGTAGCATCCCAAACCACGACGTGACTCTTCAGCTACGGCACAAGCTCAGGTCTTGTTTTGCCTCCCCTTTCTGGGCTAAGCGCCCAGTCACGCAAGCCTGGGAACGCATGCCGGGGCAGCGAGTGTTGCCAGCGGCTGGATGCACACACTAAGGGTCTCTCAAAAAAAGCTGCAGCTGGGGAAAGGGTCTCATCCTAGCACAGAACCTCACCTCACCGCCTCCTCAAGGTCTTTTCAGGATCTTTTCCTCCAGAACAAACATTCAACAACCTTGCGCACAGCTGATGTTTAGTCTGACCTTGATACCGTGTCTCCAGCATGTGCTGCCTCGCAGGGATCACTGGCTCTCAGGCGTTTTGCTTTGCAGAGCTCGCAGGCAGGAACTGAGCCACGGGGTCACAGCGTGCCCTGCAAACCTGAGAGGCAGCTCCTCGCATGTGTGCTCTCAGGTGCTGGCCCGATGCAAACACCACAAAACTGGCACCCAACATGGGGCAAAGCAGCCAAGAGGCTCAGTCATGACCCCTATTAGATGTACCATGGCTGCCATCTGCAGCTGCCAAACTCTCTGAAAAACTCTGATTTCGCTTACAAATGTCCTTTCCCATCTCAAAGCAGAGGGGTTGTCCAAGTGGGCATGTTGCTTGCCCTGTCTACTGTGCTGTACTGCTCAGATATAGGGCCACGAACTCTCCTGGCATCACCAGAGGACTTTTAGTAGGACCAGATGGTGGGCTGGGCTGCACTTCCAAAGGAGAAAGTGCCTCCAGGGACTCACATAGAGATTTTTTCCTATCTGTTACTACGATGGACTATGAACAGCTCAGAAACTTCCTAAGATGGTATCTAGGTCCACCCACATATAGCCCCTCCAAGGTGGATAGGAACATCTGGAACTGGCCACCCCACCAGCCCCAGGGTGGGACGGAGCACAAGCAGGGCAGGCTGTGGGCAGCACTGGGCACACAGAGGACAGGATTCAGTGTTGGGAAACAGAGGCTTGCACAGCCAGGCCACTCAAGAGCCATGTAGAGCAGGTGCATTTCACTCATTCCATGGAAAGTAGGAACCCAAATCAGGATTTCACAGCAAGTGATTTAAGTGATTTGAAACACTGTGATGCTTCATGAGCCACAGACCCTGTTGCAGGACCCTGCTTGGCAGCAGGCACCCAGCTGGTGCTGGAATGGCAACTCAATCCATCACCAGGCTGAACCAGGGATAGAGCAGCACGTGTGGGATTTCCCTGGCATGGGACATTTTGCATTTTGCTTGCAAGTCAACCGCCAGCTCTCCAGAGAGATGGAGGGTTCAAAGGCATCATAAGACATCCCTAGAGACCCTCTCCCAGCTTAGCCATCTGTCTGGGTGCAGGTTTCCTTTTCCTGCCTGTATCAAACCCTGTGTCTGCGGGTAGCCACACAGATGGCAATGGATGGAGACACAGCAGAGCTCTGCTGTGACAGGATCTCTGCTTGCCATGACCCCCATTTATCTACTGGTGCTCAGGTCAGAGCACAAAAGCAGGGGCAAGAGAGGCTTTGTGGGGTGTAGGAGTGCAGCAAAGCAGTGGGACATATTCTTTATCTCCAGGAGCTCAGAGGTGGCTCCGTTTTCCTTGCTGACCCCAGGCACAAGGGGAGAGGAAGAGGTGGAAGAGAACCATGGCTTGCAAAAAAGCCGCCTTGCTCACATAGCCCAGGAAACACCTGGTTTGGGCTTTGGCTGACAGCCTGAGCCACCACATGAGCACAGGGGGATAAGGCTGTTTTCTTTCTTTCTCCTTCCCCTGCTCATCACATTACTGGCACCTGGGATGCTATGAAAGCTTCTGCACAGGCTACACCTGCCCCTCTGACTTTGTCCCATTTTAGCTGCTGTGTTCTCTCACAGAGCTGCTGATTTGGATCAGAAAAAGGCACCGAGACAGCAGCCATTTCCAGCCACAAGCCCTGCTATACCATGACCAGGGATCTAAAGCAGCCAGGCCAGCTGAAGGACAAAGTCAGGAGAGGGGTCTGCTTCACAGGACACCAACAGCCCCCAAGCGTCCTGGCTTCGGTGTAACCAGGAGGCCCTTGTTTCTGAACTTTTTCTGTTTATTGGCTCCAGCTCCACAGGAAACCTGTTCTCTTCTCCAGGGCAATGGCATGGCCACAATACCCGCCAGTCCATGCCACTGTTGGGCCAACAGGAAAGCCAAGCATGTTGATGCCTCCAACAGAGAGTACCTCCTGAGGCTGCTGAGGGTCTGGTGGTCCCTACTTCAGCATGAGACAGCTCTTGCCTAGATGCATCCCTAGGAGAGCTCTAAGCCTGGCACTAGGTTCAGAGACTCACCTTTGCTTTTTCTCAGGCCATGTCTGACACACAGCTCCTTCATTCCAAGCCTTGTACAAGCCTACAGAGAGCTACAAGTGGTTCTCCTCATGCAGGGTGCCTGGAATGGACAGGGAGCACCAGCTCATCTCTTACAGCAGCTCCCTGCAGGCTCAGAGGGGCAGCCACAAGTTGCATCAGTTGCAACCACAAGCATAACCCCAGATTAGCTCAGAAAGTCAAGCCATGACAGGGAGGGGACACGGTTCTCCACATTGACATAGTGAGGGTCCTCTCCCCAGGGAGAGCTGAAGCAGCACACATCTCATGGCATGGCTGAGGAGGAGGCTGCTGGGCAGATGTGACACTACCTGTAACATCTTCCAGGAGCTGAGAGAGACTGGAGACACCTTGGTCCACATCATGTTTCAGCAGGACAATCTTTCCACCATCTGAAAGCTGTAGCCAGACATGTCAGCGAGGCTAAGATGGTCTGAATCTGGCCAGTAGCTCTGTTGCAAGCAATATTACTCATCACCTTGCTGAAAAAGCAATAGGCCAGATGAAACTCAGATGTCAGTATTTTTAAGACCTCTCATTGCCTAGCTTCTTGTTCTGGAAGTGAGGGAGAACATCCAAGCTCCAGAGCTTTATTTCAGTCCACCAAACCTTTCCTAGACACAGCAGTCTCCTGTGATTGTGATGACTGATGTGATGTGATGTGATGATGTGATGAGCTGGGTTCCCAGCTGGAGCTCTAGCTCCGTTGGTTCCTTCTGCAGAGCAGGAGGTGGGGTTGTGCAGAAGAGGGGCACAGCCCCTCAAACACTTGGTCCATGAGCCAGCCATAAGGCTGCTCCAAACCGCTGGCTGGGATCATGCTTGGCCATTTCAATAGCAGCACCAGAGCTAGCAACAGAGATGGGGAGGAGGTGGGGGATGGCTGCAGGGACTGACAGAGACAAGGAACTTGCATGGCACCAGCATGTGCCACCATGTAGGGCACAGTAAGGGTCTTGTCCTGCATAGCAACGAGGCTGCCTGTGACAGGATGTTTTGCTGCTTGTAGTCTAAATTTGGCCCTGTGGCCAGCACCAGCTTCATGGCTGAAAAGCCAAGGTAAAGAGAAGCGAAAGCCACAGTGACCACAACACCTGCTCTGCCTCGCTCTTTCGCTTGTCTCCTTCTCAGGAAACCTTGAGCTGCTATATTTGAGCACTGATTATGTCCTGGCTCTCTTCTTATCCTTGTTTGTGAAGTTTGACTGAGTTCACACACTCTTGCGTAAACAATGTGCCACCCTCCAGCTGCCAGGGAGTGCTCACAGCTGGCCATGATCCCCCACACACAGCAGGGACACAGGCTCCTGGGGAGGATGCAAATGCTGTCCCCAGACTTTCTGCACCACTGACATGCCAGCACACGTGAGGAACTGGAGAGGAGCTATTGACAGGCCAGGCTGGGTGCAGGAGAGCGATTCGACCCCTCCCCCCCTCACGCTGCATGGCAAGAGGTGCCCAGATATGGAGGGTATTGGCCCTTGTCCTGCAGAGCAGAGCGAGGTCTGCAGTTAAAGAGGGAGAGGACAGAGCTAAAGTCAGCCCAGCTGTAGAGCAGTCGTGCAAAGGCGTGTGAAGGGAAGGCTAATGGAAAGAGGTGTGGGGGAGCAAGCAGAGGCTATAAGGGTTGGGGTCTGTGCAAGCAGAGGAAAAGGAAAGGATGGCCACTAAGCCCCAGGCCAGCCTGGGTGGCTGGGCTCCTGAATTCCGTTTTGTCTTCCATCAACAGCACCTTCTTGTTCCTGAGAGCAGTAACAATCATTTTTCCACTCTAAGAGACCTGCCAGACTGGGGAAGGCTGTTCCACAGTGTGACCCCTCCTCTCTTCAATCCCATCCCATGGCAGCTTTTCCTCTCCATCTGTTTTTCTACTACTGAAGGGACCTTTAATTCTCCTAGGAATCCAAGATCACTCAAACCCACTCAGGCTTTCAAACCAACCCCCAAGTCCTTTCACCCTTTTTCTCCCCCAGAGGGGACACACTGGAGAGAGGCAGCTGAGGTGGGCAGTTGAGTCCTCTTTGACTAGGAGCACCAGAACAGTAGAGCACATACCCCAGACAGAGCTTTCATGGGCAGCCCAAGAAAAGTCATCTATGTATCCAGCACCTTCGTCTCATTGATATTTCTGTGGTCAGGATGATCCAGTCCTGACCTCTCTATCTTTAGTTACATATTCTCCCTTCTGATATTTTCTGTCTTTTACACACTGACATCACAGTCTTCTGTACAAAAGTCTACGCAAGGACCCCTACAGTGTGGCCTCCTCATTATTTTTCTACCACTTGTCAAGGGAATTAGAAGTTACAAGTACTGTGCAAGCCCTGCTGTGAGCTAATACAAGGTCTCTGGACCCAGAGAGCAAGCAGACAGAAACAGGGCAGAGAGCTGACCCTGTAACCAGAAGAGAAGGGGGAATCTACTATTCAAATCCAGGTAAGCATTGCCTTTTTGAACATTCTCAGTTGTCTGGAAACAAGTCCCTAGTGGTTTTTGATCAGCATACACTGAGCATGAGGTAGGAAAGCTTTTCTTCTCCTAGTTGTTCTATTATAGTCCTAGACCTTAGTTATCTTTTTCTGTGCAGCTGCCTCCTAAAGACGATTTACCTTGAGACTTTGCCAGTCTGTGGCTTTTGAGAAAGAATCAAAAAAATCCTTGCAAGGCCATGCTTCAGGAAAGACTGCTTCACAGTAAGTGTAGAGGTGAGCCTGAAGGGATACAAAATGGTAAGATCCCAAAGAAAGGAGACTTTATTGTGTGACTATTTCAGTTCTCTTTTCTTTCATTCTTATTTTTTTATGTCTCCATCAATAAAACTGAGATTAAAATATTTTATTCTCTCGTGCCAAAAGGCAAAAGAGTTGATCCTTATGACTCTCACATTGAAAGAATCCACATGAAATGGTAATTAGACATTTGTGACTGAGTAAACATGTGCCATAGCTGTGAATAGGGGGATGCACAGTATTTGTGTAGGTGACAGGTACAAGAAAAGCCCTGGAAGGTTGGAAATAAGCCCTCTTCTTCCCTTCATACTTCTAGCCACAGGAGAATATGAGGATGACCTACAAGCTCATTACAGACAGGCTTTGAAAGGAAAGTCTCCAGCTTCAGTCTTTCCAATAGCTGTTGGGTGGTCCTTGTTCTGCAGGCAAGGACCCAGCTTCAGTCACTTCCTGCCCGATCGATCAGTGCCCTCCCTGAGCTCAAGGAGGAGGCTGTCTTCAGGAAGACTGGTGGGAAGAGGTCTTGGAGAACAAGCACTTCCTCTAGAGCCCTCCATTCAGACTGTGATCACAAGGAACATTATCAGCCCAGGCTTGCTCGCTGTCTAACCAGCTCTCTGCCTCATTTCCCGAGACTTTTCCATCAGGAGAGGAAGCTGTTAAGAAAGTCCATTAACTCCAGGGCATGAGCAACACCCAAACTTCCACACCCAGGCCCCTAAACAACCGTCCAACCCGCGGGGAGCCGGGCCCCGCAGCCGCCGCCTCCCCCGGCCCCGGCCCCGGGCGCTGTCCGCGGTGCTGAGCGCGCCGCCGCCGCCAACGCTCCCTGGGGCTTGCGGGGGCACCGCCGGGCAAAAGGGAACTGTCTGCTCCTTGGGTGAAGCCCGGTGACGGCGGAGGGAGAAGAACAGCACACACACACACACACACAACACCCAAAAGCAACCAAGCAACCAACGCCGAGCAAAAAAAAAACCCACAAAAATCGGAATTTAACATTGGAAAATGAGTTTGAAGCACAACTTCCTTCACTCTGTATCAGCTCAGGGTTATCATCATCTTCCAGCTTCAAAGGTACAAAACTATCACGACCCAGTCCTCTGTGTGCTTGATGGAAATCCATATTCTGAACCAAATTCCGCAGCCACTGAAGGAGAGGGCACCTTGCTGAACTTTGCAGACTGAAAAGCAGAAGGAAAGTAGTGGTTGAGGAATTTCATCAAACTGCTTCTCTATGGACATGTAGTTAATTGCCCTTACAGCTTTCCATAAGACAGCCTCTTCATATTTACTATTATACTCCTTCCAGGCCTCTCTCTGACCTGGAACTAATATAAATCATAAAATGAGACTCGTGACAGGAGTGGCCCACTTATTGCTGGCGCAAACAGGGACATGCAGCTGCTGAACAGGTGCTTCGTATGTATAAAAGGTGACAGGCAGCAATGGAAAATGACTCAGGGATTCACTCAAAGAACACAGCAGGCAAGCAAAAGTAGAATGAGTCACTGCTCATTCGCTGAGGCACTTCATCAGAGACAAAATCAGAGGGGAATGTCTTACCTGAGCCTAAAAATAGGGTTTTAAATGCCTGCCTCTCTTCTCTCTCTTGCCTGCAGAGCCCCTATTTCTCTGGAATGAGAAACTGAAAACAAAAGCTTTCCTCGTTAGCGATATTTATTTAGGGTGAGGTGAACTGGGTTTGGAGATAGCAGGGACTCTTTCAGGAACTCCAGGGGATAAAGTTTATTGGCTAAATTGGGCAGGAGTTAAATCACACCACGCACTTTCCCTTTGGCAGACAGGATCAGAGCTTGGAACATCAGTAACTTTTATTTGTTTCCTCTTTTAAAAAGCATGCATCATCTGTGACTTGGAGTACCTAAACACAGAGGAAGAAATCTTTCAATACTCTGAAGACAAAAGTTCAAGAACAAATTATGTTACATGTATTTCCTAATGGGAACATTGCCCATACTGCCTTGAGTTACATTCTCCAAAGCATTTGTGTCAGCCTAAAATACAGGCAGCATCTAGGTGAAGCATTTTTAGACTCTTCACTCACAAAATTCTAGAACAAGGCTCTCCATGCCCTGAGTCCATTTTATTTATGTGCTGGAACGTGTCCAGAGAAGGGCCACAAGGATGATCAGTGGGCTGGAGCACCTTTCCTATGAGGACAGACTGAGAGAGTTGGGGTTGTTCAGTCTGGAAAAGAGAAGATTCCAGGGTGACCTTCTTGCGGCCTTCCAGTATCTTAAGGGGGCTACAAGAAAGCTAGGGAGGGACTTTTTAGGCTGTCGGGCAGTGATAGGACTGGAGAAAATGGATTCAAACTAGAGAGAGGTCGATTCAGGTCAGGCATTAGGAAGAATTTCTTCACCATGAGGGTGGTGAGACACTGGAACGGGTTGCCCAAAGAGGTGGTGGAAGCCCCATCCTTGGAGATTTCTAAGGCCAGGCTGGATGGGGCTCTGAGCAACCTGCTCTAGTAGGAAGTGTCCCTGCCATTGGCAGGGGGGTTGGAACTGGATGATCTTTAGGGTCCCTTCCAACCCTGACAATTCTGTGATCCAATTCTATGATCCAATTCTATGATTATTTCTCAAGCAGGCAAAAAACACCAAGCATGTAAATCAAAGTTTCTCTCACAGACCAGCCTCATTCCTCAGTTCAGTGATCTGCTACATCCCTTTATTCTATGTGGGGCTGGGAATGCAGGAAGTAGGAAGATGAGAGGTGACATCAGAAGAAAAAGTTTCAAGCAGTCCACCACCATGTTAAGCTTTGAGGCCAAGATGGCTGAAATTCAAGGAACTATAGTAACTTACTCCCCCTCCCAACACACATCATGCCTCACTTTCCCCCTTTCCAAGCACTGAAGCCTTGAGATAAGAAAAAAAAAGATCAAAAACTAAAAAAACCTCTCAGAAATAATGATGGTTCTAGAAAGCTCTTCTGCAAAGTTGTAATTATTTAAAGCTCACCACATAAAACTGTTCTAAGGAAAACTCCCACGTGCTTTTTTACCACAATGTAAAAAGCAGAAAGTATGCACGACCATTGTAAAGGAAGACGACTTCTGTAGCTGTGTGACTGAGTCAAGTTTTCCAGCTCCACAAAATCACAGAATGGCTAAGGTTGGAAGGGACCTCTGGAGATCATCTGGTCCAAGTCCTCTGCTTAATCAGGGACTCCTAGAGTCAGTTGCCCAGGACTGTGTCCAGGTGGCTTTTCAATATTTCCAAAAATGGAATGGTCATACTAGGCAGTAAATACTGCACCACCATTCGCATGTGAAAGTCTGGCCTCCATCAAGACACCTGTGAGGGTCGTCAGATGTC
>JANHFX010020477.1:27537-117145 GCA_027560015.1 Chloroceryle amazona | reverse complement strand
GGGGCGGGTCGCCCGGGTACCGCGGTTAGGGCTGCTACTCCTCGCGGTGGGAACCTCTTTGCCTTCCCTCCACCATGAGTGAACAAAGTACAGGCAGCCGTGCCTCGGCCGGCTCCTGAGGGCTGCCGTGCCCGGGTCCCCTCCTCGCCCTTGCCCCCTCTCAGGTTTGCAATGCACCCGGGCAGCCCTGGCCTCTCTGAGCCGCTGGTCACATCTGGAGGGTCCGTTCCCCCCCGGTTCTGGGGTAGTTGGAAGCGCCACACATCCCAGGTGGGGCCTTTTGGTCATTCCCTGGCCCCCTTGGTGGGTCCAGGTCCTCAGGGGACCAAAGGCCTGTCAACCCTTCTACATCTTAACTCACTCCTCACTTAGGCCAGGCTAAAATGAGCACAAATTAATGGTGTTGACTTGTGCTGTCCGAAACTGGCCACACAGCTCAGAGTCTTTTTGAAGGACTGGGGTAAAGAAATGGCAGAAATTTGTGCTGGCAACCGGCTGCTGCTGAAACCAGATCACAGCCTCCTCATTGCCTCGCCATGCAACCAGTCTGCTACGGAAGCATTTCCAAATGCTTGGTTAGAAACAGCACCTTCCTGCCTTCCCCATGCCTCTGCTTGCATTTAACATTGAAACCTCTTCCTTATAATGTCATGCTTCAGTTTGTAGGCCCTTTCTTTCTCATGGTCCTCTCGGGGTCCTGTTTAGGTCAAGGCTTCCCTTCATACACTGGCTCATTTAGTGTTTGGCTGTAGCCTTTCCTGCCTCCACATAGTCTTTCCTTCCTCTGGACTTTTGCTCATCAGTTCATCTATACTTTGGGAGATTTGAATATGTGACCATCTCTTCAGTAGATCTATCTTATGTGCCTGACTAGTCCACTTTGTGGAAAGCGTTCTCCTATGAAAGTGCTTGTTGCAAAGGCAGTGTGGTATATTAGGTCTGTAGCCCTGTAAAAATCAGTGGGAAAATGGTCCACATGTAACAGCAAGTAAATCGAAGTCCATCTCAGGCTTTGAAGAACATGGGAGAATGACACAGATCCATGTAGGTAATTTTGACTGTAGAAAAACAGTCTAATTTTCAACACTGGATACATGACAGAATATCCTGTTTAGGTCTGCCTAAGCTAAGAAACTGAGAAACTTTACCTCCCAAAGAGGATGACTGAACGAGACATGACTATGTGCTCCAACAAATTAAAGGAAACTGTCTGAAATACAACAAACCACCACGCAAGAAATTACTATCAAAATAAGCTGATATAATTTAACACTGGACCCAGATAGTGCAATAACAATTACTTCACCAGCAATGAGACACATCTGAGAAATGATTATGAGAGCACCTACTTCCCAACATCACCCCAGCCGTGGATGGCTACCCCTATCTCTTCTTTCCAAGTGCTTACATTTATGCTCATGAACATTGGTAGCATTATGGTCACTACAGAATTGGAGGAACTGTTTGTCTAAATGTGTCTCAACTTTTCTGAAAATAAAATGAAGGGAAACTAGGCATCATCCCCTGTAAAATATCTGTGAAAATAATATCACATTATACAAGCTGGACACCCCTGAATGAATTTTATATCAGTCTACAATAACAATTTTTACAGAAGAGGAATGAGTGAAATACTTTTTTTTTTTAAAGATGCAACTGTATTTTTTGAGAGTCTGCATAGTTTTTAAGGTTCAGTCACCACTTAGTTATTAAACAACTGACAAAGGAGAAGTTAGGTTAACAGCAGTGATGCTAGCAAGTGATTTTTGGTGCTTTCATATGAGATGGATCTCAAGAAACAAGTCTGCTCTTTTCACCTTGGATCTCAAACTTCTTCCTAATGAAGAAGGAAAAAATTGTGTAAACTCTTCTTTTGCCACCTTAGGATTTTAATGTGGCCTTCTATATTTTTACAGAAGAAAACCCAAGAAGGCTTTCACTGAAGAACTATAAGGATCTACAGACACCACCTTTAAATATATTGTTATAGATGAAAGCAGCTTTCTCCAGGAAAAAAAAAAAGTGCTTTCTCCAGGATCACTGCTTCATAACCTGTCCTCTTACTGGCATGATCTTTTAGATGCAACTAAAAGCACCCAGGTACTTGTATCCAAGCACCAGGATATCAGGCTCTTCAGGAGTCACCTCAAGAAAAAGACTTTGACCTTCCCACCAAACCAGCGTGGGTTCTTAGGATACGTTAGGATACATAGATGATATCTGTACTGAAAACTTGTATTCTCTCATTGATTTCTACCACAAATTCAGCAACCAGAATTGCCCATCAAACTATCTCTGTAAAACTTACATCAGCATCAACTTTCTAGACACCAAGGTCAACATAAAAAAATAGCAACCTTCAAACTACCATATGCAGAAAATCCACAGACCAACACACCTCCTTCCACAAACCATCAGCTATCCAAAACACACTAGAAAAACTGATATACAACCAGACCACAGACATCACCTCATTTGCTCTGAGGAGAACATGACACACCCTCACAAAGCTACAGATGATACTCATCCGACAGTGACACTCCACTAGGACCACATATTTGAAGAAGCCACCTAAACCTTGTACAAACTTGCTACAATACGGAGAGAAAATCCCCTAGTGGGTAACATGTGCCACAATATGCAAGAAATGTATACTGGAAAACGTTAACAAGTTACAATGTGTGTTGGAAGAAAATCATACCTTGCAATGATTTTTCCTAGAAACACCCCTCCTTCTCTTCAAACAATATTTGTCATCATTAGGGCCATCATTGAAAGCAAATTTCCAGCTTACTAGCATATACTAGATAATCTAAAATATCTAAATCTGACACAACCATCATAATAAACACCCACTACACTAGAACCACCACAATCCACAGATCCTACACAAGTCCATTCTGGAATGTCATAGGCATCACACGATGCATTCACTGCTCTTAAGAAACTCTGTGGGTGAAACCAAGCAACCACCATGGGCTACCTAATTAAGAAAGAATGGTGACACCCAGTTACCAGTTGGAAAATTGTATTCCCAAAGAATCTACTCCGCCTGTAACCTTGCAGTCCTGACAGGCAAGATCAAAGATGCACCAGAGAACCAAAATATGTAAGTCTGTCAAATACCAGACACCATATCAGATGGGACAGACCTCTGAGTTTCCCAGCATCTCAAGTCTTGCTGGTCTCTGATGGGAATTACTATTTCTTCTGATCTTTTAGCTTCATGTCACCTCTTATCCTCTGAGCAGGGTCAGGATCACCCTCTACTCCCAAAATAGCAGACACTTTTATCTCAAATATCTGATTGATTAAAATGGTTCAATGCAATTTAGAGCAATTAACTACAATTACCTTCATAGTCTATGTTTTGGACCCAAAGAGTGGTTCATCTACCTGAAAAATTAATCTGCTTTATCTAATATCTGCTTTATCCAATTGCCTTTGTTTGCCTAATAAAAGATACTATTTTCATAAAAAATACAGCTTTCTTTGTGTGAGGACTAATGACATAAGTAACGGTTCCTGTGAACAAGGTCTCAGCTGCATAATGTGAGCTCTTGGCCCTTGAGGAGAAAACAGCTCTTTGCTATTGTCTACAAAATACTTGTGGTGCAGGAGATGATCGTGAATAAGCTAGTTGTTGTGATAAGATTGCACGACTGCTAAGATTTTTGTCATCATTTTGCTTTGAAGCAAAACAGGAAACAGTGTTTACATAAAAGGCTATGTCGAAAGAAGGTTCTCATTGCAAAGTCAACTCTCATTACAAAGTTGAAAGTCTTGAAAAATCTGAAAATGTCAAAGAGCAGCAAGTCTGCAGGTCAAAGCAATATATTAGGGGGAAAAAAAAACCACATTCCTTTTTTTTTTAATTTTTATATTTTCTCCCTCAAAATAGGGAGAATCCCTAAAAATTCTTCTCCTGACATACCCTTAAAGTGAGGCAGCATTTATTAACTCAAGGGAGATTATACAGCTGAACTACTCCATTTCAGTAACGCAGTAAGTGCATCCATCCAACTGCACCACTCTTTTAACAAGCATTGTTAAAGAAATGTTAGATTCGTCCATGGGCATGATTTTTTTCTGTGGAGAGATGTTCATAACTAACTTCTCCGCTACTGCTATTGGTTGGAATATTGTTGGCAGAATTATTTCATCAGCCAAAGGTTGTTTTGGACCTGGCACAAATATTTAATTCAGATATATCAGTTTTGAGCATGTTCTGGACAGTAAGGTCCAGAACAGAGATAATGAACAGAGATACTCTTTAGGGGATGTAAAATGAATCCTGTACTGAAGCTCTGGGACATTTTGGTGCAAGTAGTGAAAATATGCAGTGAGGTGTTTTCCGTGCATGTTAGGAGGAAACGAAATTCTACAACCCTCAAAAATGTCATGAAATGGACTTAACCATATTTTTCACTTCTCCACAGACTATACAGTGATTAATATAAGTAAATGTGTAAGTAAAGGGCAAAAAAAGAAGGGCAGTAAAATATGGCCAATAACACAGAATGCCTCACTGATAACTTATGCTTTTATTTGAAATCGTTGTCTAGAAAAGGCTGGGAAATAGCACTTGATATACCAGGAAATAATTGCTGTATTTGAAAACAGTGGAAAAATGCATTAAAATGTCACTTAAATTTCCCAGTGAATTGCAATTCTGCCTCTTTCCAGTCTAGTGGGTATGACAAAGGTCAAAACAATGAAGATGATTTTGAATTCTCAGCAGAAGT
Organism: Chloroceryle amazona; assembly: GCA_027560015.1. Lineage (NCBI taxonomy): Eukaryota > Metazoa > Chordata > Aves > Coraciiformes > Cerylidae > Chloroceryle > Chloroceryle amazona. Next base: position 112,400 of record JANHFX010020477.1, on the reverse strand, counting down.
AATTACTATATTAAAGTCTTTTATGATTATGTAAAAACTCTTAAGGTAGTAGAAATAGCTTTTCTTTCTCTCTATTCAGAAAATAAATAAATAAATAAGGACTTGAAATGAAATTGTAGGAATGTTCTTCCATTGTTTTAGAACTGAAGTTGGCAACAGGGTGTTGGGGAAAATGCTGGGCAATAAGAGAACAGTTCATGTCTGTCTACATTTGGTAAAAAAAACCAAAACGACCCCTATTCCTTGTCAGTATTTAGAATCCTCAGAGTCTGTTAAAAAGCTCCAAGAAATTGCTGAGTATATTTTTCAGGCCTTTAATAGGTTTGGAATCAGGTTTCCACAGTCAGGTGTCCTGAATTCACCTTATATGAGTTAGCACAATTTACAGCTCCATTGTCTAGACTTCACACTTGGATTACATCTCCTCAAGGCTTCTTTTGCAGAAGAGGATCTCTCTGGATATTTCTTTGTCAGATATGTAGAAATGTTTCTGAATAGAAAGGATTCCTTTAGCATCACTTGACTGTCACAACACATGTCCTTACAGTGCCAGAGTTTCCAGTATACTCAGCTACAGGCGGTCCATGACTGAGCTGCAGGTGACATGCAGAGCTGTGAGACTCCTGTGAGGCCTCCTGAGATGAAATCAAAGGGTAGGTGAGAGCCCATCCCAGTGATTACAAGCCATCCCAGAGCACAGGCAGTGAAGCATTTTGGTCAGAAGAGTTTCATATTGGATAAAGCCATTCTGGTCAAACTATAAATTCAAAGTGTTTCAATTTTCTTTCTCCAAATAAATCAAAAAACTATACAATACAATAAATAGATTAAATCAAAGCATTGCAGAAATAGTATTTTTTATTAAATAGTGTTGTCAGAATTAGTTGAACATTTTCTATCTAGTTACACTAAGCAACCTTTCCTTCTCCGTGACTTTATGATGAAATACATGCAGGCTTGAGTTTTTATTAGGACCATCTGCCTAGAATTTATGATTCCAATGCAGTTAGGAGCTGTATAACTTTGCCTTCTTGTGGCTGTCTGCCGAGCCACTACGATACATCCACTGCTTTCAACAGAAATGGTGGAATTGTTCTGATGCCAAGGAAGAACCTGTTGCTGCTACTACTAATCAGATTTCCTTGAGATACATACAATTGAAAACAATTTGTTGATAGCATTTGTGCCGATGGACAGTTTGCTTACACAGGGAGATAAGAAGAGCAGTTCTGAGTCAGATGGAGATCGATCTAGCTCACATTCGCCTGTGTGGGTGGCAGCTGCTGCAGAATAGGAGTAGCCACGTCCAGCTGTGGAAAGCAGTGTGGCTAGCCCAAGCCCTACTCTTTGGAAACCAGACTGCAGTTCCCTGGGGTCTGTCCTTCACAGGGGTGGCTTTGTTAATCAGTGGAGTCTGGACTTCCAGCCACCATGCTGGAATTTCTAGGTCTGAGACTCTTGAACTGGCTGCAAAAGTGGTTCAGGAAAAAAAATAAAACAAGAAAAACCCAGGATCATGCTCTAACACCTGCAGTTCATCCACAGTGACAGAGAGTAAAACAATTGTATGCTCGTTCAATATCCAGGCTCTCTCGCTGCCCAAGAAACCAATAGCCACAAAATCAATAGTAAGTAAACCCAGCTAAGAGAAGAGAGTAATGTTCTGATTTCAGCAGTAGCAGTGGCCAATAGTCCATGCCCAGGAAAAAAAATACAGGGCAAGCATGTAATTAGACTTCCCAGTACACTCCAGCAGCTTGTGGCTCAGAGCTGTCCTAAGCCAGTGGTGGTATTTTTTTGTGTTTAAGACCATGTCTGAAGATGCCTGAGGATTCTGGTGATGTGTGTACATGTGATGGAGCCTTAGTAGGAGCTGAGTCTTGGATGGATCACAGACAAGTATTTGTGACACAAAAAGAAAAGACATAACTTAGCAGCAATTATAACAGAGAATATGAGTCAGAAACTGTCAGACATACCCAGGAGTGCTTGTGGTGCACAAGAGGGGACACCAGGGTACCAGATGATGTAGCTAAGATTGCTTAGAGAGGACACTGAACAGGAAAGACCTGGAAACATTAAATACTGAATGAAGACCAATAGTAACAGAGGAAAGCTGAAACACCGGAGTTCAACAAAACAGACTAGCTTCTTAAAAACACATCCCTATATATGACTGCCATTGTTAGTGCTCGGTACTGTGATATCTGAAAGGAAGTTATTGAGATAAATTAACTGTCCACTTGATGTAGACAAATCTTCAGCTTAGAACAGTGACATAGCATTCCCAGGGCATTTGGGAGGAGGAAAGAGGTTCTCCTCTTGGAAGAGAAAAGGCAGTGCCTCTATTCTTCCCATTTAAATTTTGGCAGTGCTCTCATTTAATCCCATCAAATTTGACAAGCTACTTTTTTTTCCCATTCATCTCACTGGCACCATTCACGTCAGTAGGTGCTCTCAGAGCACTGGACTAGGCTTAGCACAGAACAGCCCTTGCAGAGGAGATGCTGGTCTCTCCCGCAGGCACAGAGTTTTGTCTGTTAGGTCATGGATTAGAGCACTCCACAGGATGTGGGAGACTTGCCTTCACATTCCTCATCTGCCAGTGACATTCAAGCCCACACATATTCCAGGATCCCCAAGAAGAAATTCTGACCACATATCTGTGTGCTGGCTGAAGGATGGGCTCTCCCAGTTTGCACAGCAGTTTTATGGATTTGGAAGAGGAAGGGAACAGGAAGAAGGAGAATATGTATACATGTGGGTGGGTGGGTGAGTTTGTTCCCATAAAAAGCAAACTCTACCTTAGAGATAGTATCTATCTGGAGCATCTGTCTTCATCTCACTTCCTCTTTTCTCCATGTATATCACTAGTTATAACATGGAAGAAGAGCATCTGGATTCAATGAAGGAAGGCAGAGCAGCATGTCCTACTTCCCCAGAAAGTAGTACAATCATCTGCTCTTCTGACGTGGGAGCAAAGGCATTTGCATGAACACACCTGTCAGAGCTGTTTCACATTATTTGGAATAATTAGAAGGAAAGCAAATTGGGGTTTTCAGACTTAGGATGCTCAGTGCAAAGAAGATAGCATCATTTGGAGAAGGATTTAATGTAAATTATGATGTGATGTTGAATGTATATCCTGAAAGCAGGGATGCGGGACTGAGGTGTCTCTCTTTGCAGATGCATGCCCTCATTATCAGGCACTCTCTCTCCTGCCTTTTCCCTGCAACACAGAGGAACTTGCTTCTCAGTGCCAGTCCCTGAGAGTTTCATCCCAAATACCTGCTATTGAGAATATAGACTACAGACCCAGTTCAGGACAGTGTCCACCAGCGCTTTGACAAGGATCACATGGAGTTTGGTGCTCAGCATGGCAGCCCCAGTGCTCTGCAGATGATCAAAGCCCATGGAGTAGCCAGTGTAACCTGATGAAACACACACCCACTATTGTCTTCCTCCTTTATCGCCTCATTTGATCCTGCAGCCAGTGCCACTTCATAGTTCAAGTGAAGACAATAAAAGAATTAACTGGATCAGGGAACACTGCTGTTTATTCTGCCATACTTTTGAAGATCTGGATCTTAATTACTTGTGATAAAATAATTTGATGCTTCATATAAAGGAAAAGTGTGAAAATAATAGTTTGCTACTTGAGAATTTCCTACTAATTATAGTTTGAAATGTTTGCATTTTCTTTATTTACTCAAAGGCAATTATCACCAATGTGGTGAAGTTGGGTGAGACTCCAGATACAATGCTCTTGTTTCAGCTCTGTTTCCATGGGGGCAGGATTAAGGGCCCTGTGAGATCTCACCATCTGTCCCAGTCTGCTACCTACATTCAAGAAAGGCAATTTCAAACTGGAAGCGGGCAGAGAAATGCTTCCAGAATATCAGAGAAGGGGAGAACTTTCAGAGTCAAAGGTAAAGTGTTATAATTGAAAGCCAGAGATATATTAGGGGTATCAGAGAGAAAAGGAGCTTATTTAAACTAAAGGTCTATGGACAAACAAATTAACATAAACTGACAAGAAATATATTTAATTAAGAAATCAGAAGAAGGCTTTTGTAGAATCGCTTAGGTTGTAAAAGACCCTTGAGATCATTGAGTCCAACCATTAACCTAACTCTGCCAAGTCACCACTAAAGCATGTCCATAAGTGCTATGTCTATGAATCTACTAAATGCTTCCAGGGATGGTGACTCCACCAGTTCACTGAGCAGCCTGTTCCAATGCTTAACAACAATTTTTAGTGAATAAATTGTTCACAGTATCCAATCTAAACTTCCCCTGGCACAACTTGAGGTTGTTTCCTCTCATCCTATCCCGTGTTACATGGTAAAAGAGACCAACGCCCACCTCATTACAATGTCCTTTCAGGTAGTTATAGAGAGCAATAAAATCTCTCCTCATCCTCCTTACAACCCCAGTTCCCTCAGCTGCTCCTTGTAAGACTTGTTCTCTAGAACCTTCACCAGCTGCTTTGCTCTTCTTTTATCCATTTAAGGAGTGATAGTCGGGAATAACCTACCAGTTGGAGCAGAAGGAATAGGGAACCTCTTTAGAAACCTCACTAGACAGACTTTACTTCACCCCTGCGGAAGGGTTTATTTAAGTGTTTTATAAGTCTTGCAATAGCAGGGGTCTATCTCAGAAAGTCTTTTCCAGCCCTTTTTCCATGCTGACTTCTGTTTATGGATGTCAAGCACTTTCTAATATTAAGGGGAAGATGCTGCTCTTCTTGTGCAAGGTGCATGTGCCTTGATGCACAGTGGAATTGTGTTGTTTCTATTTTAGGGGAGCAGAGTACATGATCTATACACTAAGGCTGTGCTTCATGTTATTTTACAAAAGTATAATACAAAATAATTTGTACTGGACAGAAGTTCAACGTTTAGGAATTTTTTTCAACATGAATGGAGAGGCTTAGAGGCTAAAACTGCAATACAAGATTGCAAATTTAATCTCTGTGCAACTTTCTTCCCTTAGAGACCAATCCCTATTCTTCCTGTAACTGGCAGAACTGAATCCCACAAAAAAAAGGGAAGTTTCAAACTCTTGCAGTAAAATAGACATCGCTGGTGGAAAGACCTCTAGGTTAATCATTTTGCAAGTTGGGAAGTGAATCTGGAAAGGAGCACGGGAAGAATTCTGCTCCATGAAAATGCTGTGGCATTGGAGCCAACATGCACCGCAGATCCTTGGACTGTATATGCAGGTGATGGTTTTATCTCCCTCTTTTACAAAGCAATGCCTTTCCCTGACAAAAAGCCAACAGCTCAGCTAGCTTAGCACTTTTACATATTTTTGATCTCCAGACATCTTTTAGTGAAAGAAAAACCACCTGGTCCAAGGTTCATTTTTACTTAAAAGACTCAACATTAATTAAATGGCAGTTTTTCAATCCCATCACCGCACTTATGGACAGCAGAGTTCATGAAGTTCATGAACTGGTTCCCCACAGTTATCTTGAACATGAACTCACTGTTTAGTCAATGACTTAGAAAAACAAGGCTGGACAGCTGGTCTCTCTGCTCCTTACCACAGTCTCAGGGCAGGGACAGAGGAAATTTAGAGAATAATTCCAAATACACTCTGCCAGATTATTCAAATCTACAATATGTCCGCATAGACGTTTGGTATTATTTGCTCTACAATTTAACATACACTATAATATGCTCCCTGTTTTATGAAGTGTGAAGGCTGACATCTGAAATTAGTGCTATTTCATAGCTCAGTATCCAATTGCTACATCTGGCTGTGTCATGTAGTCTGGGGAAGTGCCCTACCACAAGGACTTGAGCCACAGAGGATGGTGAGACAGATGAAGCTAGATAATCTTTTTTATGTCCACGAGGGTCAGTCTTTCAACACCAAGAAGAACTAAGACAAATAAACAGAAATGGGACACGCTGTAATTAATGGCTCCAGAACACAATAAATCCAAACAGCTCCTTGTTTTCAAACCATGGCTCACTTCAGACTAATATGAAAGTTTAGAGAAGAAAAAAAGGTAACCTAGTAATTTCTTTCCTCTTAACTATTGAATTGGATCTTTCTGACAGAACCACTTTCAAAATAAATACACACGTATATAGAGTACTTCCCATATCTAAGGTCTCTGCATATATATGCATGTCTGTGCCAGTATGTCATTTGAGAGTCTTCTTCCTCCCAGTGTTTCCTCGTCCTAAGAAAACATCATGTCCTCACACTATAACTGTGTAAGAGCATTTCAAATATGTTGCCACGTGAATTTAGATATCCCATGCAATATGACCCTGCTCTTTTTTTTTTTTTTTTTTTTTTGTCTTGTATTCTCTGGCAATTCAAACTGATTTTCATTTTAAAATCCTTAAACGTGAGCCTTGAGGAAGAGGTGGAACAAATAGCTGCAAAGTTTATTTTCAGCACAGATTACCAGATTCATGCACACAGCATCACAGCTCTTTAATATGACAAGATCTGCCTTATGAGAAACGACAGATTAATTCAATGGGTTGAAAAACATGATTGATTAGTACTGTCCCCAGCCCCCCAACACATGTGTGCACACACATACACACATATGAAAACTGTAGTCTGGACTCAAAAATCACTTCATCTTCCCGATCATGTGGTTCTGAATCTTACTTTATTACATGCTGGTCACTTTTAAGTTTGTTGAGTATAATGGGTCTGGTTAAAAACACACCAAAGTTCATGAAATATTTCCATTTAGAGCTAGAGACTGCCTCCTTCTCTTTTACACCCCACCTCCATCACCCAAGGCATCATCTCTTCTCCCCTCCTCTTTCAGCTTTGGCACCAGAGAAAGAAGGGAGGAATAGTGGGGAAGGGGGAGGAGGGACAAAGTGAAGTTCCTAGGGAAGGCTGTGTCACTTGTGCAAGCTTCATGTTCTGATGTCAGTTCAGATCAAGCCTGTGATTCTGAATGCTAACTGCCATATATAAACTGCACGATTTGAAGAAAAGCTTCTGGTTAAACATCACTCCCTGAGGCTGGGTCTCCTGTAGTGTGTTCTTAACAGTTGATTTTGAAGTTGTTGATCTCCTTTTATCATGAAAGTTCAGGCAGTAGCTCTCTATGCAAGGCGTTGAATCCCCTCCTCCCTCATTTGTTTTGTTGGGGTTTTTTTTTGTGTCTTTATTTCAAAGTGCTCCACTCATGTGGACTGTCAGTGTGCCAGCCCTTGTTGCAAATAGCACACTGTCCTTCTGTGCCCTGGGCCTCCTGGTTGGTCTGGGAAATGCAGTGTGCTAGGAGTTTCTGGCCTCCTTTGGGGTTAGGTATGATGGTCTCCGTTGTGCGTAAGCAAGTGGTTTCAATCCTTAATTGCAATGGGGAAGTGGTCAGACAACATACAGTCCTGGCAGAATAATGGCAAAATGTCTTGGAGGAAAACCAGAAAATAACAAATACGTTACATATGAGGTGAATATGTATTTCTAACATAACCTGGAAAATGTGTACCATATAGGAAATATAGGAAAATGTGTACCATGTTTTTTCTTTTTTTTTTTTTTTTGATGGTGCTTATTTGAAACTGGAGCATTATCTCATACTATTCCCTTATTCCTCTTTACAGAAATTAAAGAAGTGGTCTAAACATTTTCTTCTTACATCACAGTTACACAAATCCAAACACTTATTATGAAGAAATGGATGTGGGTTTTGACTATAATTACAAATTCAAAGTGAGCTGTCAGTCATCAGTTGTGAAGCACCAAGTTACAGGATTTTGCCTTGTTTTTGCCTTAGGAGAGAGAATTGCTTCATCACCGCAGAACACTAATACCTTGAACTAGACAGCTCACCTCTTCCGAAGAGACAGGAAATCTTTCACAATATCATTTTGGTAACTCACTACATCCTTCTGAGATATGTTTTACTTTACTCACTTTACAGAGGATTAAACAGAGACATGGAAAACTTAGCAGCCCTAAGTCTCTCTATAATTCAACATGACAGCTGGGAATTGCTTCCAGGAATAGTGTTTCCAGTGCTTTCTTACAATCATTTTAGTGATTCTCTTGAAAACGTGGTGACTGGGATAAAATCCATCTCATGCTCCCAATCTTGTTTGTGAAGCTGATTATCTGAATAAACACCTATAATCATGCACATCCCTGAAGGAAAAAAAAAAAATCTGAGATTTTCAGAGTGAGTTACTTGGCTCACAGATCTCACCGCTGCTTTCAGACAAGGCCGCGCATAATTTACCTTCAGGCATTTCTGAGCCTGAACTGTTGGGTTTTTTTAGAGATCTGGATGCATTCTCCCTCCTGTTGACCTCACTTTGTATCCATAATCACTTTACACTACAGATATTAAGTAGAAGACATTATCAGGACATTAAGGTAAAACAGGTAATAACACTAAAGATGGTGGTGCCCAATTCTTATCTGTCACTCTTGGCTCCCTCATGAATCTCCAAGGGTATTTCTAAACATATCAGCATCATTGTATCCATCTAGCAGACAGTGAAATTGAAGCATGGTCACTTGAAGGTGGTCTGGAGACCGGTTCAACTATATCAAGAATCTGGGAAATAAAAGAGGTTTCCATTGCCAAATCCTGTAGACATCCCATTTGTCAGTTCTGTCTGCTGTCAGCCCATGTAATTGAGAGCCAAGCCAATGCTACCTCAATACAATGCATCAAGAATATGTATGCAAATATTAGTAAAGCATCAAGACTCTAATTCACCCTCTGAAGGGGTACACAGCAGCTTTATCCTCATCCCACTCCTCTCACACCTACTTTTCTGCCTTTTACAAAGTGGAACTCATAAATGTATATGAAAAACTGTACATCCATGAGCAGCACCACTGGTTTTAGGTGACAAGCTTTCCTGGCTATGTAATAAATCCTCTGGCTTGTTCAGTGAAGATCCAAGCCTATCTTTGATTTTATGAGAGAAGTGTACAAATAATAGTAACTCCTACTTGGTTCCAGTCCAAAATAAAATATCACTTGGAAGATAACCATTTAATACTCTTTTTGATAGTAGAAATTATTCATTTATTGTCTTAGAATATATGCACAGAAAAAGTCACAAGGGTAGTAGTTTAATTCAGCAAGACATGTATTAGCTTACATCCACAGAAGGAGGAAAGAGATAAGCCTGGGTGCAACACATCAGTGTTGGAGGGATGATGTGCTAGAGAAGTCCTTCAGTCTGCCATCTCAGCAGTCAAAGGATGGACATCCATACAGCAGCAAAGACACAAGTGTTATTCATGTCTTAGAAACCACAGAAGCACCTGAGAATGGCCATGTGGGAATTAGAGCTTCTCCTTCCAAAAAAGATGGTGAGGCCAATAGCCCTGCCAAAGTGCATCTACACCACAGTAAATGCACCCAGTATGGGCAACAAGCAGGAGGAGCTTAGAAGCCATTGTGCTGCAGGAAAGCTATGTCATAGCTGCCATCACAGAAATATGGTGAGATGACTCACACAGCTGGAATGCTGTAATGGATGGCTATAAACTCTTCAGAAGGGATAGGCAAGGAATGGGAGGTAGTGTGGTGGCTCTGTATGTCAGTGAGTGTTTTGATTGGGTTGAGTGTTTATGGGTGAGAATCAGGGGAAATGTCAATATGGCAGATGCCATGGTAGGAGTCTGTTACAGACCACCCAACCAGGATGAAGAGGCAGATAAAATATTCTATAAGCATCTGGGAGAAGTCTCAGAATTATCTCTAGCCCTTGTTCTAGTGAGGGACTTCAACTTCCCAAATGTCTGCTGGCAATGCAATACAGAAGAGAGGAGACACTTGAGGAGGTTCCTGGCGTGCCATAAAAGACAATAAAAATGTTTCTATAAATACATTAGCAACAAAAGGAGGGCTAAGGAGAATCCATTATTGGATGTGTGTGGGGTGGGAAACATAGTGACAAAGGATGAGGGAAAAACTGAGGTACTTAACACCTTCTATGCCACAGTCTTTAGTAGTAGGATCAGTTGTTCTTTAGATACCCAGCCATGTGAGCTGGATGACAGGGCAGGGGTGCAGAATGAAGCTCCCATAATCCAAGAGGAAATGTCTAATGACACACAAAAGTCTAAGGGGCTGGAGGGGATCCATCCAAGCATACTGACAGATCTGTCAGAAGTGCTCATCTAGCTACTTTCAATCATTCACCAGCATTTCTGTCTGACCAGGGAGGTTCCAGTTGACTGGAGGTTAGCAAATGTGATGCCCATCTAAAAGAAAGGCCAGAAGGAGGATGTAGGGAATTACAGGCCTGTCAGCCTGACCTCGGTACCAGGGAAGCTTATGGAACAGATCATCCTGAGTGCAATTACAAGGCTCATACAGGACAAACAGGTGGTGAGTCCCAGTCAACATGAGTTTATGAAAGACAGGTCCTGCTTCGCTAACCGAATCTTCTATGACAAGGTGATCCACTTAGTGGGTGAGGGAAATGCTGTGGATGTTGTCTATTTAGACTTTAGTAAAGCTTTTGACACTGTTTCCCACAGCATTCTCCTGGAGAAACTGTCTGACCATGGCTTGGATGGGTGTATTGTTTGCTGGGTACAAATTCAGTGTCTGGATGGCCACTCCCAAAGAGTGCCGGTGAATGAAGTTAAATCCAGTTTGCAGCCAGTCACAAGCAGTGTTCCCTAGTGCTCAGTACTGGGGCCAGTTCTGGTTAGTATCTTTATCAACCATCTGGATGAGGGGAGCAAGGGCACCCTCAGTAAGTTTACATATGACACCAAGTTGGGTGGCAGTGTTGGTATGCCTGAGGGTAGAGAGGCTCTACAGAGGGATCTGGACAGGCATTGAGCCAAGGCCAACAGTATGCAGTTCAACAAGGCCAAATGTCAGGTCCTGCACTTGGGTCACAACAACCCCCTGAAACTCTACAGGCTTGGGGAAGAATGACTAGAGAGATGTCCAGCAGAAAAAGACCTGAGGGTGTTGGTCAACAGCTAGCTGCATATGAGCCAGCTGTGCTATATTCAGAGTTATATTTCTGAAAAATACAGCATTTTTATGAAAATGAGGATTCTCCTAGAAGAAAAGAAATAAAAAAGCACTTGTATGTTGCAGAAGGGGAAAACAAGGAGCAGTTCTACTGAGGACACTATTTCAGTTGTTTATAATCAGAGCCCTTTTTTCTCTTCTTAAGAAGATCAACCAAGTACTGCACACAAAAATATCTCGGGGAAATGTCACTGCCATTTTTCAATGTATTAGAATGGTTTCAGATGGCTAGAGAAAACTGCTAAGACATTTTCCACCCAAGATGACATTCAGAGCTCTGAAGCATAAGTGAAAACATCAAATTGGTTTGTGCAGTTTCCATTTGCTCTTCGCTTGCTTGCAATACACCATTTGCAGTATTAAACCTCAATACCTGGGGAGTTAGTTATCACAAAACAAGAGTAGCTCTCCATCCTGGTAACAGTCTCCCAAAGGTCGAGTGCTGTTCACTCTAAAACTATGTTAAAATTTAAGTTTCAGGTATGGCTTTTACAGGTTGCACTATATGGTCTGTATGGGTGTCACTATTGTTTGAATTTTGGGAGGGAAAAGGTAGATTAGTCCTAAAATTAACCTGGAAGTAGTTCTACAAGGTACAGTCAATGTGTATAAACAAAAAATAAATAAATTCAAACTAAAATAAAACAAACAGAAAATAAACAGTGGGAAATTAATACCTGATAGAGTTTAATCTTCAGGGTGCACAGAACTGGTAATCCCCAGAAGACATTTCCGAAGTCTTGAAGCCAGCCAAGTTTAAAAGCTAAAATGAAAATACCTTTGTTGCGTGATTTGCCTTCTGGTATTTGTAACCTCCTAACTACAGCTAGTTTATAATGTCGAATGTGTGCTCTCCAACCTTTTGCTAGTCTTGAAGGTAGTACTGGCACAGATAATGTACAATTCGGTTCCAATTAAAAAAAAATAATCTGGCCAAGACTACTTAGGGTTAGATACCAAATGCCTGGTTTTTAAAAATCTTTATTTTCCATGTTAAAAATAATGGCACTTGTCATAGAAATTTTCCACTAGTATACAACATCCATCCGCACATAAGAGCAAATATTACTTTCCTGAACCCCAAGTGGTAACCAAATTCAAAATGCTGACAGAGAAACCTGAAGGAGCCACTCAAGACAGACATTAGCATCATGCTTTATTGTTTTAGTCCTTTGTAACTCAATTTCCTGTTCTGTAATCAATCGCTTAACCTTTTACTAGATTAGTCTTATTTTCATCATTAACCTTGTCCAGTAAAAGTGAAAGCAATGTGGCAGATGCATGTTAGTCTGTTCCCACAGTAACAGGTAATCTACTTACAGGGTAAATTTGCATAGTATCGATGAGCCTGCAACCCAGCATGTCTCACAATACAGCTGCAGGAGTCGGTTTAAAGATACCTGGCAGCAGGGAGGAATTCTGTGGAGGAAAGCTTCCATTTTTCAAGCACAAGTCAGAGGGCAAAGAGAGGGTGGTGAAAAGACAGCTGATTCCTTGAACTGCCAGTACAAAGCTTTTGTTCTGGATCTCACCTTAGACTTGCTGGTTTATAAGGCAGCAAGGGGAAATCAGCTTTGTCTACTGTAGAGCATGCAAGCACAGACAAAGATCTGAAGAATAATACATGTCTAGGCTGCAGTTTTCTGGCTCTCGGTGTGGCCAATGCCACGTTAGGTACCTGCAGTAGGTGTCTGTCCATCATTACCACCTTTTCTTCGTTTCTTGAGTAGGAAGTAATAGGTTGGCTTTCTTAGCAGGTAGCCTAAAACATCTCTCATTCTCTTGAACTCATAAACTATGGTAGTTGCAACAGCAAAGGCGACTATATGAAGAAATCTGAATATGACCCAGCCTCACCAGCACCAGCTTTGAAATCCAGTTTTAGATGTGTTGCAATGAATATCAAAGAATTCAAGAGAACAGAAGTGAGAAAGGTCAAAACAGAAAAAATAAACAAGCTCATTGAGATTTTGCACAAAGCAACATCCTTCTGACTTAATCCTAAATCTGGAAGAGTATTTGGGTTTGTTTCCTCACACAGGTGGATGATGAAAGTCATTCAGCTTTTTCTAGTCTTGCTCAACACTTTCTGTTATAACATTCTGCTTTAGCTTCTTATCACTCAGTAGATGCTTCCTTCTCCAGGTTGAAATTGTTGATGTTGGATGCCTCAACTTAAGGGTAACTTAAAACAAACAAAAAAACCCCAACAACAATAACAAAAAAAGCAAAACACCAAAACTAGTCATAGCCATTTATTTTGGATGTGGTTAGTGAGATACTAGCAACTGTCAGACAATAAGTCTTTTTTCACTACAGATATTTCAGTATTTGGCTTTAAAGGGGTTTTCCCTGCAATTATGTTAAATTACTCAGAAACTCAGTTTCTCCCTTAGTTCAAATGGCAGAAGACCATGTACTGGATCGAAATGTTCCAGTCTCTCAAATTCTTGTTGCACAATGCTGCTGAGCACTGGGACTTCTATCCTTTCAGTTTCCTTTTTTAAAAGGAAGACACAGAAATCTGTTAGAAGATTTCCGAGGAAGTTAGGAAACGTGCAATATCTACATACATTATAGTACTTTCTGTATCAGAATCACATACAATTTTCATCATTAGACTATTTTTAATTGTTTATTTTCTGGCAAGCCTTATTTGAAGATATAAATGTTTTGGAGAAGTCGTCAAAAGCTAGAGCATTTTGAAGAAATGGCCAAACTCTCTCTCTAAAGCCTCACAATTTAAGACTGGCTCCCACAATGAAAGTGTGTTGTGTGAGCGCATGGAAGTGGGCGGAAATGTGTCCTCACCATTTTTTTTTTGCCCAAAACCAGTGGGGTCCTCTGGGACTCAGCTGTGCCCCCAGCCCATTTCATAGTGAGATGGAAGATCCCTGAATATCTCCTGACTGTGGACTCCTAGAGGTTCTGTTCTATCTAGTGCCCCAAGGTCTGTGGTAAACCTCTTGTGGCTATTAACCTGATGAAGATCCTGCTGTGTGGCTCTGCATAGGGTCAGGAGCGTTAGCAATTCCCACTGTAGTGCTTGTGTGGCTACAGCAGCAGAGAAGTCAAGGACAACCACTGCCACAGTTTTGCAACACAGCTGGTTACAGTAGAAACTTCTACACTTTTATGCTGTTGCCCCATTATCTGCTTGTGTAGATGGCAAGCTCATCAGTTTGCAAATGCACTGGAGATGCCATTCATAGCATGAACAGAGCCAAGCAAACTGGCCAATGTGTCTGACTTTACCATACACCAATATCTCCAAATGCACAAGAGCCCCCCCCCAAAGAATTGTAAATGTCTGGGGCTGCACCCTTGAAACAGGATGACCATCAATCAATTAATCAATCAATCAATACCATCCCTAACCAGTTTACTTTTTCCCTGTAGATAGGGATTTAGATTACCAGCAGCCAATACAACAACATGTGCTGATCTCATGGACTGAAACCTCAGAACAAGACTCACGACCCAGCCCTGCTATGTGTCATCAAAAACCAGCAATCCAATAGATAAAAATGCTCATGTGTAAAGGATTCTAAGATGGTTTCTGGTACTAATGGCAATCTTAAAGCCAGCACCAGCTCCCATGCCAGGGGCTGAAGATACTATCTGCTCTACAGGTAGTATAATTTCCATGAGCAGAAATTTGGTTTTGTAATATGAATTTTCCTAATTTTCAATATCACTTTTGAAGTGTAATTCACCTTTTTAATCCCTTCTCTTCCCCTCCCTTCCCTCCCCTTCCCTTCTGCAGTTCAATTCAGAGTCAAATGTGAATTTTTTAGCAAATCCAGAAGGCTGCAATGATGAGTTTAAAGATTGTTTCATTATCAATGCTTACTTCTTTCTGTAAATGGCTGCAAGCCTCTCATTCTTTCCACGTTTTTACTACATTTTACTTAAAATCAAACAGAAGGATAGGTTATAGGCTGGACTTGATGATCTCAGTGGTATTTTCTAGCCTCAATAATTCTGTGATTCTGTGTTTCTGTTGTAGTTGTACCAATTTTCCTAAAGTGCAATTTTTGCCTAAGCATATATTGTCCACTAACGCTATAAGATCTCAGGAAAAAAGAGATTAATAGCAAAGGAGAGGGATAGGGATAAAAGATGGAGTGGGAAAAGGAAGACAAGATTGAAGAATGAATGATGACATTTGTTTTTTTAGATGACAAACTATTGTCCTTTGAGACTACTTAATGTATTTATCTTTTAAGGGAGGAAAAAGAATTCCCACTAGATAGACTGAAAATTTGACAAAAGTCTGAGAAATAGGATCTTCTCAGGCTTTGTCTGTAGGTGGGTAAAGTCATAATAGCTCTGTTTTTCTTGGGTTTCTTTACATGAGAAAAACTGAGTAAGAATGCCTTACTATGCATAATTGTAAGGATATTCATTTCTTTGAGTCTTTTTACATTGCATCTCCATCAACTGAAAGGTCAATTTAGTTATTTTTCCCTCCCTCACATCCTATACCAAGGAAGAAAAAAAACACCAAAACATGTAGACAGGTTTTTCAGATTTCAATGAAAATAACAGATGTTACCCATCAAAATAGCTTCAACCCAGAGCAAGGATGACATAGCCACAGAGTGACTGAGATTTTCCTTCCAACAGACAGAGCTGTATCTCAGAGAGTGCCAGGCAATACTCTGCTTAGAAGAAATGATTGTCATGATTTCACTGTAAAACATCCTCTGTTTTGGGACTGCAAGGAAACCTTTGATCTAACTGCATGTACCAAGTTGTTGTGCAGATGAAGGAGCATATTGACTGAGAAACTTGCTAGGCTCAGTGTTTGTTTGGCATGGTACATGCAGAAACTTTGGTTACATATTGTTTTGGTCAGATGGAGGTTTTGCATTCCCTTCATATTGTCTCATCAGTGAGCTGGGAAGACCACCAATATTTTGGGTGGGCTCTAGAGCATACTTTAATTTCCCAGTTTATTTAAGTTCAGGGCATGAAATCGTTGTAATAAAACCACAAAAGCCAAGGAGTTTATAGGCAAAAAGCCTCTCCTTCGGTGGCTTAGATGCAGTTACAATACTAAGCAAGTAAATATGGTTTAACTGAGACTTAGTTTCTCCCCTAAACCAGTGAATAGCAAAGAAGATTGTCTCTTCATATGTGTGCCCAACTGCAGGCCAAGCATGGATGCACTACAATAATGATCTCAAATCCAGTATATGTTCAGATAGATTAAGCTCTCACTCAAAGAATTTCAGAGCACAACACAGAAAATTGGAGAGCTCTCTTCCTCTTTTGTGTACAGCAGATCAGTTAAGTTGGAAACAGTCATGGAATTCCATACTGACCTTAGACCATCAGCTTACGTCCCATAGGGCAGAGGTAAAAATCATAAAACAATATAGAGCAGAGAAGCTGGCTATGGGGTCATCCTCAGCATGGGCCCGTGAGGCAGTCAGAACAGCTGAGTTCAGGCAGGTAGTGCAGGGAGCCTGGGGTACTTTTAACAGCTACTGCACCCCATTACACCAAACCATCCATGTTGTAAAATGTATTTGATAAGAACCTTCAGCTAGAGGTTGTTAAGGACACATATCATCTTTCCCTATGACAGTCCAATGGTCTGTAGGTTGGAAGAGAGTATGAATTGCATAAGAGCCATAGGAGATACTCATTTTTAATAACTAAATGGGAGTAGAGCTCTATATAAAAAAAAAAATCAACCTCTAATTGGAGATGCACAACATGCTTGAAATTGGATTCAAGATTATCAAGACCAAAGTGTTGCTACTTCAGGCTGTTATGGCAATAAAAAACCCAAGACCAGCCACGAGAAAGATCATTTGTCTGTGTTAAAAGGCACCATCACCATTATCTTTTTGTCTCCAGCTGATGGCATTCTCACAGATTTTGCTGTAGCCTTCAGCAAGCTCCTTGCCTTGCAGTGCACACTTTGGGTCCTGGAGGGTATCCCAGTGCTGTCACTTCTGCTCCTGTGCAGGGCATCTCCCAGCAGAAGTAACATTTTAGTTCCTGAACAGCTTCTACTAATTGAGCTCTGCACATAAGTGTTTGGTTTTAAGGGATAATGTTGTGGCTTTTTACATTGTCTGCAAGTATGCAGAGCTGCTGTGCATTACCAGTGCTTCTCAAGAGACCTGTTAACTGCTTTTTAATATTTCAACCTCTGACCTGCATGTTAATGTGTTGTTATAATTGGAAAAGTCACTCTCCCTTACTCAGCAGTTTTGCTCCATGTGTGTGTTCCAAGTCTTACTTGCTTACTTTATTGACACACATAATAAGTTTATTTCTTCTCTTGCTGGATACTGTTATTACCAAGTCCCAGGCATGCAATTTTCAGTCTGGATGGGAATGCACAAGCTAGAAAATTACAAAATTTGACTTTTTTTTAATCCAGGGCTGAGGTTACAAAGTTGTCAGGTAACAAAATGCAGAGGGGGAATGCTTTCTTTCAACAGAAAAAATGTTGATGCAGTCCAGTAGTCCTGCCAATACAGGTTGACCAAGTGCTTTTTCTCAGTCTATCTCTGGCCATCGGGACCATTTGTTCCCCACCAGTATAATATCAGACCATTCCATAGTTCTTTAGAACTGGATTTGATTGGGGTTTTTTTCTACTTTACAGCTTTGTCCACAAAAGCCTGAACCAGAGTCCATAGAATCGTAGAGTCATAGAATATCTCTAGTTGGAAAGAACCCATAAGAATCATCAAATCCAACTCCTCCTGACAGGACTACATAGTACTAAGTCATTTGCCTATGAGCATCATCCAGGCACTCCTGAACTCTGTCAGGCTTGGTGCCACGACCACTTTCCTGAGGAGCCTGTTCCAGTGACTGACCAACATGTTCTCAGTGAAGAGTTATTCCTTGTCCTACGATTAGACCATATTAATTTCTCTTGAAGCATGTCCAAAGGTAGCAAGCTGGTTTAGAGCATTTGTTTTTAACTTTAGGTTTAGGCTGAGCAGTGTTGTCTTGAATAAAACAACATTAAAAAAAGGTTGTGAAAAGTTAGGATCAATAGGAAAAGTGGAGATTTCCTACCACTATACAGAGAACAGTAATTTGAAAAGGATGAGTTCAGTTAGGTTTTAGCTCTATCAGCTTCCTGAACTGTCTTGCCACATGTTCACACTCAGTCAGCACTGGAAAGGGATGGGAACGGCCATTCAAGGGCAGGGGAAAGAGAGCTGAACCACATCATCTTCAGCTTACGTGAGCTTTGGCTATTACAAAACCACAGTGTAAGAGCTGTGGCAATGAGAGAAGGCTTAGAGCAAGGCACACACCTGCTTCACCGTCTCCAAGTACATTATCTGGCCATGAATCTAGTCTGATGAATGTCATGCCTGAGCAGCGACTATTAGAGCAAGGCGCAATTTTTAAGCAATTAATTTCATGCCACGCTTAGCTGCAGTGGTAAGAACCGCAAATAACTCTCTGGGTTTCATTTCCTCCATGTGGTCATGGATTTTCCAGACAAGCTCAGCACCTTTGTCTGCAGCTCATTCAAGCAGTTCTAAAATCCCACAACAGTGATTGACATTGTGAGCTCCCTCAAATTCAGCTTCCATTTGTAGCAACACAGATTTGATGTATTGTTTGTAAACAGTGACTACTCCAGCTCTCTTTTTCCACACAAAAAGAGAGCAGCATAATCCCACAATGTGAAGAGACAAATACTGCAGACTGAGTCATCCTAGTACAGCATCTCTTGTAAAAATATTGCCAACGTAGCCGAGTAGCCCGTGGGAGACAGCCATATTACCTTCTGACTGTACCGTTTTGACGAGGATAAGGGAAAATATTCTCATGTCCTGTGGGAATGTGGATGTCTTGGTCTCAGATGCGAAGGAGTGAAATGTTAATCAGTCATTGCATTCCCTTAATGAGGAACTGCATTAACTGTGTCATTTGCTATTATTGCCTGAAGGGTTGTGGAACTATGTTACTCTCATTCAGCTCAGATCCTGCTCATAGTGAATTTTCAGTGCAACTGCATACCTTGCCATAAGGAATAAATCTGTTGGAAAAATGATTACTAGTGGTCTTGTTAACTAGAGACATTCCCAAATAGCAACATCTGCTTCTACAAACCGTGAGAAATGGAGGTACCAGCAAAAACAGTGGTACCAAACTCAAAGCAGCAGGTGTTGATTTTGGAACAGTTGTCTTTTCATTTTCAGAATATGTTACTTCTCTGCCAATATTCTATAGATATGCCAGGTGACTTGATTGTCCTTTCTTTTCCTTTTTTTTGTGTGTGTAAAGTGAAATAACATGATATTTTTGAATGCAGATGAATAGAACAAGAAATACTTATAGTTAATATTAGAAAAATATGTCTAATAAAACTTAAAAACAAGTTAAAGGTCTGGTAGGTTTTTAAAAAATGTGTTTTGTTATAGGAGCTATTTTTATTTTAACCACTTTTGTTAGCACAGCAAAAATAAAAAGGATTAACAAATATTTTCCTTTTATTTTAAATGCACCATTTATTCTCCTTCAGCATGAAAAAAAAAAAGATTTTTTCAATCGTCCAAAGATACAAGGCTTGGGACCTTGATCCAGCTCCCAGGATATCAGATCAGTGTCTGTCTACTCCTGGTTCCAAAGTGTTGTGCAGCGAAGAGGAACAGCACATTTCAGGCCTCTCTCTGCATCTGTGGAAAGCTGGGATTTGCCACAAAGCCAGGTAGGTGTCTCAGCACATGCCCCAACTCTGCTCTGGCACTGAGCAGAGGCTGCCACAGTCAGAGAGGACATTTTCACCCTGCAGGGATGGGGTGGAGGGCAGCAGGCTCTGCCTGCAAGGAAGTCTGGTAACCGTGTTTTCCTGAGGATCAAAAGTGCTGGCCTGCTGTCAGATGGAAAAGGCTGGGAAAAGCTGATGGCTTTGGGGACAGTAGGTCGTTGCCAGGTGAAGAACACCACTAAAATGCCCTGCTGACTCCAGCCCATTGCCAGATAGGGACAGTTGTGAGGGGAGGGATGATCCTGGTGAGGGACATTTTCCCACTTCCCAATACTATGTTTTCAGTTAAGGGAAGCTGTCATTAAATAGCTAGATGTTTCATGTCTCTGGAAGTATCCTAAGGGATGAGGAATACCTTGCCCTCTCCCCTTCTAGAGGGTTAGCATGCCCACACACACCTGATGGCCACTCAGGGGACTCAGGTCCCTCTGGGACCTTGTATATTTTGCCACCTTTTTTCCTCTGCACCAGACATTTCTGTCTCTACAGTGTCTGTAGCCATGTACAGTGCTCTTTTTTTTGCTTCTTTCATTCTTTTTTTTTTATTTTTCTTTCTTCTTTTTTTTTCCTTCAAAAACATGGTCCCATTCCCCTCAGGGGAAGGTACTGTTGTCCCTTGGTTGCTTCACACTGACAAAAGCATCAGATTTATCAACTGCCCAACTAACCTTGTGGTTATCCCTACATATGAGGGACCGGTCCATCCTACTGAGTCTTGCGTGCACCATAGGCAGGGAACGGGCTATGGTGAAAAACACAGTGCTATAGGACAGCACAATGTCAGCCAGGCAGGGGTGAACCCGTGTCCTTTCAGCACATAGACAGGCAGAAGGGTTATTGGCTTCCCTGCAACGTTACCTGCCACAGAGTGTGACCTAAGAGGTGGGAAACTGGGTTTGAAGCCAAGTGTTGATTTTTACATACTGAGACCTGGGTGTCTAGGTGTCTTGACTGGGTTTTGTTCTCACAGCAGTTAGCTGCATCTATGAGATGATGCTCTAAACAGGGAGAATTCACACTGTCTATTTTTAGATACTTAACTTGGCATGCTCCGAACCGCTCCCAAGCTGAATAATGGTGTCCTAATAGAGATGATGTGCACTCAGAAGGAAAATTCATTAAGAAAAAAAGAGTATCCTTAACAATACCCTAATACAGTGCTGCACTGCAGTGATGAAGGAAATCCTTACATTTACTGTATGACCAAACAAGTGGAAAGAAAAGCATAGAGGAGGCTAAACCCATCTAATTGTTGGTTTACATATTGTTTGGAAAAAGAAAATAAAAGAAAGTTGCAGTTTAGGTACATATAATCTCGGCAGCTCTAAGCTTCAACATAGATGAAAAATATGTAACTATAAATCACAAATTGGGACAAATTCAGGTGTCATTTTCACTTTCTCTCGCTGGTCTGAAGATTAGCTGGCTAAGCAAAACAGGTCTGTATCTCCGGGTAACAAAGCAGAATTTGGCTGTTCTTCAGGGCTGTGGGTGTTCGCTGTGGGTTTTACTGACACATTCTTGGACACTTTAAGGGAAAACTATCTTAGTGTGGGATAGGCAGAAAGGGTTAAGAACCCACTGCTTTTGTGTGTGATAATATTTTTTTTCTCTATTTCTTTTTTTGCTGTACAGCAAAATAGACATTCTGCTTTAGTTTGTTAATGAACTGAGCACTGCCATCTTGTGTTTTTGTTAGCAAGCGCAATTACTCTTTAAATACACTTCAAAGGGCAGGAATGAAAGGTATCCATAAAGATCTTGCGGCTTACTTGCCACCTCCACTGTGATGCCTCTGTTTACATCTGTAGACTTTGGGTGTATGAACCCAAAAATGCAATGAATAAAGCTCAATTACAAATGTAATACAATTTTAAAAGCTCCATAGCTTTGATATATTGATATGAACCTTTCTTCCTACATTTTTTTTGAATGGAGACTTAATAGTATGATGTGAACTTTACAATCTAGGGCCTCTAGATTTCTCTCCACAATACTGATAACACTTTCCTAGACAATGAGCTCAAAATCTAGTCATTAAAGTTCTTTGACTGAGGCTCATGGTGGAAGATTGATTCTGTGAAGATATCCTGGACCTAAACCTAACAACTCTCTCTGACAGCTATTAATTGAAGGGCTGCTCTTTGAACTCTGTTTTAGGAAACAGCTTTGAGACAGCACAATTTTAATCACTCTAAGGTGAAGCCAGGAGCTAGTGCAGGGAGAGATGCTAATACAGCCTCCTTTTATGAAAATAATTTCAGTAAAACATAAACATTAAAAAAGAGACAGAAGAAAGACTGTCAGTTTTGCAGACTCCTGTTGGCTAATGAATTTAGAAAGACACTTCAGGAGAACTGTCAACAGAAGAGAATCAAGGCATACCTACACATCAGTGATGTTAGAGAGGTCAAAGTACATCACAGAGCATCAAGAAACCCAACCATATGTCCATATGAAAGTTTCTTTCCTCCAAGAAGCATTTGACAAAGGAAAGTAGGTGAAAGTATGGCAAGAAAGAATAGTCATGAGAACCAGCTTCAGCATATGAGAATTAAAGAAAAGCTGGCTAATTCAATAACATATCACCAAAATACCCTTTAAACTGAGAAAAAAAAAGAAATACAGAACAACTGGAAACTTAAGCTGCCCTAAATGGCTTCGGTTGGCATCATTAGCATGCCATCTTATGAAAGCCATCAAGGACAAGTTTCTCATGTACCACATTTTTTTGGCTTTGCAATATATTAAGGGCCGCTATGAGAGCAACCCAGCTGGTATACTATAGAAGGAAGTTTAAGAGCATCCCCAGCCTCCTGCAGCCACTGCTTGAAGCTGCCTGG
Organism: Chloroceryle amazona; assembly: GCA_027560015.1. NCBI lineage: Eukaryota > Metazoa > Chordata > Aves > Coraciiformes > Cerylidae > Chloroceryle > Chloroceryle amazona. Next base: position 89,785 of record JANHFX010020477.1, on the reverse strand, counting down.
ATGAGTCCTGTGTTAGGACTGTCAAGAAGCCACCCAGCACCTTGACATCCCCTGGCTACTCCTCTCTAGTGGCTCAGGGGACAGCTTCATCCCCAGATCCCTGAAAGACAAGAATCTGCCATAAAGCCCAGCATTTCCATAGCAGTGAGATATGGGCTGAGAGTAACTGAAAATTGAAAGCCACCTCTGGTGCTTCAGGTGATGTCTAGACCATCACAAGACATCAAGACCTTTGACTAAAAAAACTGCTTATTGTCCACAGCCTAGAATAACATTTCTTGCCTCTTGACAGGAATAAAGTGTGTGTAACTTGATGGCAAAGGACTCTTCTTCTGACTCAGTGCCTGAGGTAAAAGCTTCAGTGATCAAAGTCTCCCACTTACAATTCTTCAATCCAAGAATCGCATCCTCACACCTGCTCTCCACCATTTTCAGAGCTCTGCTTAGTCTTGTCATGAATGGTACAGATCCCAAACCAGCATTATGGGTCATCTCCAAGAAGAAGACACACAGCCTTTAGCCAAAAAGTAGGAAGATGGATGGAGCTCCCCATGTCCATCAAGCAATCCTGCTCCTGAAGTATCTGGAGAAAAAGAAGATACATATGGCTTCATGGTTGAGTGATATGTGTATATATATTCTTTCTTAAATACACTGCAGGTAAATCAGCCCCTGAAATAATTCTTACAGGGCTTTGTCAGCACCACAGGGCCTGTAACATAAACGTTCAATGCCTGTGGGTTTCCACTGCAATGTGAATGTGTGCAGCTGCCCACCATGTGCACATATACAGCACTGTCCAGTCTGAGATGTGTTCATTGAACAAGTCTGTGGAAGCAACCTAAAAAATCACACTGATATGACAACAGGATGACTGCTTTCCCTCCTTTGTCCCTACAGTTCTTCCCACTGCTCCAGAAAACCTCCTTGGCCAGTGAGAACAATTTACACAATGCACGTACTGGCATATAGGTAGCAGGACATATGGAAGGGGGTGGTATTTAGCATGGCAACAGACTGGTTATATGGCCATTAGTTAGTCTTGGTGCTCATTAAAGGCTTAGTTCTCCATCTGTAAAATGGGCTTTATGATAATGTGGGTTTTTTTGAAGAACATTGAAAGCCACAGCTTAGAAGTACTGCATGTGACAGCTAAAAAACCATTAGCAGTCTCTTCATGGCTCTAGTCAACAAAGTGGAAATAAATCGCTTAGCTAGAAAGGATTATGAATAGTTTTATTAATGTTTGCAAAGCACGTTGAGGCCCTAACATGTACAGTGGAAACAAATATTGTATAAACATGCTATTATTAAATGACCGCTTTCCTCTGGGAAATGGCATGGGAGTGGTTTTTCCATATTTATTGTGACTCAGTGATTCCAGGTAAAACTCATTCATTTCACAAGTTAAAAAAAGAGAGTACTCTTAACTGTCAGCTCTGTCAACACATCTGAGGAGTCAAGAGCCAAGCCCTGTTTTGCCTGGCTTGCTGGTTAGCACCAGCAGTGGCAATGTTACAGGCTAAATGCTTCTTGACATTGCTTTCCATCCTATTTGACAGCATTTCACGTGAGGACAGGAGCACTCTGCCTGCAGATGAAGGGCTGAGACACTGTCAGTCATTGCTTATTTAACAAGGCTATTGATGACCGCTGAATCCAGGACCCTCCAGCTCTCCCTCCCCGTTCAGTGCTGTTTTAACAGAGCTTGTACATTTTAAAACTCTTAAGCATTTTTATTATTATTAAGAATAATGGCAGCAATGTCTAAATTCACATTGAGAATAAGTCGGTTGGGTAAGAAGAGCCGTTTGCAGTCACTCTGAAGAATGCATTTTTAGGTATTTAATTACACAATTACCATTTGTCAAAATACCAAAAACTATTCATCTTCTCGCTGCCCTAACAACCCATCAAAACGCCGCTTCTTTTTCAGTGTGACTTCTAACCACCAGCATTTAGCACAGATAATTACGCCTCTTCAAATGTAAAGTGGTTACGTTTTGTAAAGCATGATGCGTGAAGCAGTTTTACCAGCTGTTTTCCCGAGTCTGAATTTCTGAGCTAGACTGATACACTGTGATCTCAATGCATCTGGTGGTTTCGTGAAAAGCATCGGGAGGGGGAAAACATTGTTGTATTGTATTTCTACTGTGTTTGGATTATGGCCCGTGTGGGCTCCAACACCCTCAGAAGCAAGCTGAAGCTGGCCTTGTGGCCATCAACACTGCCCTGAATATGGCTTATGGAAAAGTTCAATTTAGTTTTACACTTGCAATAACATTATGCCTTGCATGTTATTTTTTGTTAGCTGAAGAACATATGTTTTGACTTTTCCCATCAACGTAGGAGCAATGTCTTGTATTTTAAGTCATGACACAGAAAAGAAATAACAAAGTCAAGGCTTTCCTTCCAAACTGCACCTACACAACATTTTTATGAGCTTTTTTGCTAATTTACATAATTTCTTTTTGTTATTTTCAAATAAATTAATTTTGCTAATTATTATCACTCAATTTTTGCACGGATCTAACAATTTCCAAAATATAGAAGCAAATTTTGTCTACCAGGGTATTTAATGCTGCAACTTTAGCCAAATATTGCTGACATACATAAAATGCACCAAACATATTACCTTCTTCACTGGTCCATAGAAAATCTAATAAAATCAAGTGGCATGGAAAACTTTTTTGCAAGGTGTTCTGTCACCAGAAGACTGGATTTCATCATTCATATGGATTGATTACAGCTAGTTGATTACCTGTGAATTGATTAGAACTAACTCATGTTGGATTTTACATTAGTACCCAACAGCCATCACTCTCTAGACTTTGCCAGCTGATGCACAACAAGCAGAAATTTGCTTTAATGAGATCATCTGTGAATTGAAAACCTACTCAGGGTAGTAGAGGTATGATGTATCAGGTAGTAGACCTGATGCTGGGCATAAACGTTATGTTGTTATTTTCAGGATTTCAGATACTGTATAATTATTAAAAGTAGAAAAAATTTACAGTTTGTCTAATACTAGCATTGTAGTTCTTGAAAAACTATTATTCTAGTATTGAATAGCTGTAGATTTTACTAGCAGACCCATCAGCAACTCATGTCTCACTAAACTGAGTTCTCTTATGATTATAAAAGCAAGCTCCACCGTGATGCTGGAACATAAATAAATCATGGGGAAAATGATAATAAAAGCCACAAGATTTCTGATGGACCCAATTCTGGAAGCATAATTGTTTGACAGTCAGGTAAACTCTGCTGATGAGAAGGGAAGGACTTTTAAGCATGAACTGACTAGCATGATTGAGTTTTATATAGTTAATGAGAACTACAATTAAAACAAAATCCCCTAAAATAATCCTCTGTACTGATGCAGGTTAGGACCCTTCCTGGCTTTTTTAAACCATATTTGGTGACAGCTCAATCTTATAAATGTCTCCAGAGGCATTTTCCTCTCCCCAGTGACTACAGAGATAATTTAAGATCCCTGTTAGAAAGGAATACTTCATCAAGCATGTCAAATTGAGATACCTGCTAAGTTGGGCAGGATGGATCCCACTGTAAATATACAAAACTCCCATAAAAGAGCAGTTTACTCATGTAAATTTACTCTCTGGGTCCTGTGTTGAGGAGTAAGCATACCCACCTGAAAGCTGGCCCTGGTGGGACTCATACCTTGATGCTCAGCATTTCTTAGGGAGCAAAGCCCCCACCAGAAGATACCCCTGAGCTGGGGGACTGGCAGAACCTCAAAGCTGACAGTTTCATAACATCTGCTTTCGTAACATGGATTGATGCTTGATGAACAGATGGTTATTTGTCAGAATGAAAACATCGTGTTGGTGAACTCTGCCTTTTATTTTTTGGGATGGAGAATTTGCCCATGCTAATTATTGCAGATAGGACAAGAATTATCTGTGGGGACAACCCAGCTGACATCGGGAACCACAGCTATAGCTGCCTGCCTTTGAAACCACAGGAGCAAGTGCACGTAAAATCATCTGTGTCCCTTGGATTGAGCTGACATCAGCTTAGGCTCACAAGTAAACTCAGTGCCTGACATGCAGGCAAGTCAGCTCAGGAGTCATTATTTGTCCTTCAAAATTAGCATTGCAGATATTAAAGGTATCGAAGATGCCATCAGATTTGAACAGAGCAGACACTGAAAAATTGATATTGAAAAAGACAGAGCACCACTTTTACCTAGCAGCAAGAAACTTCTTGGAGAAACCATTCATTGGCAGAACGATGTATGCTGGAAGTTATACTCCCTGGTTAGGATTCTTCATTTTTGTTCACAGGCTGCATATAGATAACATCTCCGCCTTAGTGACACACCATACTGCACACAGAAGTCAGACACAGCAGTGATTATCTTGTGGACAATCCCTCGTTTCTCTTGGAAATGTTTCAGGGATGAAGTAGCAGTAACCACACTGAAAAAAAAGTCAAACAAACAGTACAGTATTATGGCAACTGATTACATCTTGTTCAAAAAACACTAAGGCTTCTGCTCTGTCTTCTGCTTGCCTTTTTTTTTTTTTTTTTTTTTATAACTTGGACATGTAGTTTTCCCCAAATCCCCCCTCCCCCCATTATTTCTGCTGGGATTTGTGTACAAAGCAAAATATCTAAATTGACTTCACAGTACTGGTCCCAGAGGAGATCCAAACTATAGGATACACACTGGTTTCAAGGCTGCTAGATGAGTAGTGCATTTGACTGTGAAATTACATATGGCCCTGGGGATTCCTTTTGTGGTCACATAGAGGAGTAGGGTAAATTTCAATATACAATACATAGCATTCACAGCAGGATGATCACAAAGTTGACAGTTTATGCAAATTAATGGTCATCTAAGTAAAAAAAAAAATCATGCAATGATCATTTATCACTCCTGTAACTGCACAGATTGTTTTCGTTTCCTAATTTTTGTTTATAGTGACAATACGTAAAGGGGGGGAAGAAAGCATTTTAAGCAGCACCACAACTTACATTTTACCAAGAATGAAATCATGCTTGGAAATAGCCAAGCAAATGTTAAAACCAAAGCTAGCTACCATGTACTACCATATATTATCTTGCCTCAAGTACACATTTGCTTCCAAACTCCTGGAATTTATACACATATGTATAAATAAGCACTGACCCTAAAACTCTTTGGAAAGAGAAAGAAAAAGCTCTGTTTGAGAATACATCATGAAGGATGCACTTGTGGAAGCTACATTTCTTTGAAATCAAGGCAGTCCTGATTAAATGCTTCCACTGATGGCAAGGCTGTATGGATATAAGACAAGAGTCCATTTTTTAACCAAGTAAATCAAACCAGAAAGCAAATAGAGCTGTGTTGAAAACCATAAGCTCCGAACAACAGACTGTGAAACACCAATGTCACAAGTTGCCACTGCAATATAACATGTGTTGACTGTGCTAGATTTAGTTTCTGGAAGGGGTGAAGCTATGTTTTTATGGCAGGAATACTGCCTAAACTCCAGCTGATGTGTCAGAAACTCATGTTATCCAAGTCTAGACTCAGAAGCAGACACAGCCTCCTACCCACACTGGCTGAAAACCACTGCCACAGGGGTGACCAGCCACCACCAGCTTCCACCCACCTGATAGTGATCTGATATTGACAGACCAAGTCAGAGCTTGTATCCTATCATCAAGTGTAATGGAAGGGGAAGGGGAAAGGGAAGCAGAAGGGGAAACAGAAGGGGAAGAGGAAGCAGAAGGGGAATGAAAGGGGAAGTGGAAGAGGGAAAAGGGAGAAGGCAGAAAAGAGACAAGACAAGACAGCACAAGAAAGAAAACAGAAAAATTAAAAATAGCTACCATTTTAGTTAATCACTTATGAATGTCACAACTTTAGAAAAAATAATAAATTATTTGAATGCTTTCAGTCATTTCTGTTCAAATCAAATTTCACTTAGAGCAGCAGATTTCTGTATTGCTAATATTTTGCTACAGGGCTGGCCACTAAACCAAGGGCTTCTTTCCAGTAGACCCCTCATTCTGCCACAGATTGCACAACAACACAAGCAAACATAAATAATGTATCTGGAAATACATGACATATTTAAAACCTGCAATCAAAGAGAGCACTACAGGGAGCCAAGAACACTGGTACAGGCTCTATGGCATTTATATAGCATGGACCCTTTGCCCCCAAATACAATCTGCTTGGTACATGCTGGAAAACCTCACTGGGCCAGCACTTGGTTCCTGATTGTCCTTGGCAGGGATCCAGGTTTAACCATGCTGGCTTCAGCCAGAGAGATGACTGAGGGAATCAGGGTAGATGGATAAATGTATCTATTGGTCTGAAGGCCAAAAGCATCTGCTGGAGTCATGGAGTTGTTGGTTGGCTGAGTTCCCACAAAGGAAGGCTTGCTGGGAGTCACTACCCAGCTTTTTTGAGTTTTGATGGTTGACCTTGAAGAGCACGGTGTTTTGCTACCTAGGGGCAGCAGAATGTCAAACTGACCAAGAAATCCTTCACCCTAGCAGTGCATCATGACGCAGCCAAAATGCTCTTTGTGAATATCACGTAGGTATTAAAACCTCCATTATTTTTTATTTAAAAAATCCTTCAGGCTGCACAGAGCTCAAGAGCTGAGCTCACTCCACTAAATTAAAGGCTTCAAATGTGCAAGGATTTGTAGTGCATCCAGTTGGGGAGATGTGAATGCAAATACCAAAGCAATGGGCAGCGGTACAAGTGCTGAAGACAGATAAAATGAAGCAGTTTTTCTGTTTGAGTAACAGGATCCAAACAGATTGAAAATCTAGATTAAAAAGGAGGATAGTTCCTGTGTTAGGAAACTATAAGAGGCAGTTTCTGATCCCTGATGCTTGCTAAGTATTTGATGTGGTGATATTTGGTAACAGTATAATGGCAGATGTATTCGTGTGATTTATTTCATCAGCTTCTGGAAATGATGAGGGTTACTGAAATGACCTGATAGTCCACAAAATTCTAGGTTAAATAAATCTTAGGTTTAAATTTCAACTCTTCGTTAAGCTTAATATTAAAAAGCAATATGTTAAACAAGTAAATTAATAATCCCAAAGCTACAGACTGTGACCCTGTACCAAACATTACAACTGAATTTATCTTCTCTCTCTCTCTCTCTCTCTGGTGAGTAAGGAGTTGCAATAAGCATTGTCCTTGTGGTATAAGTACAATTTCCTAGCAGTCTGATGTATCTGAGTCATCGCAAACACTAGGCAATAGAGGAATAAAAACTCTCTCCCTTTATTTTGTTCTTCTCATATTTGAGTGGGAAGCACAGAACATTTTAGAGACCATTCACTGTTTCAAAGCCCACTGAAATCAGTGGAAGTCTTTCTGCTGAATTAGTTAATTTTGGACCAGACCCACCACTCCTTAGTACATTAAACAGTGAAGTTTACAAGTTGCCTCCTTTTATTACTAGTTTCAAAGTATAAAGATGTTTTCTTATGGTTATATTTATAATTGGAGGTTAAGAATCATTAACCTGATCACTGTGGGAAATACATATGTAGATATAGCATAAGAGCCTCATTCTCTATAAATATTGTCACATGTTCAACTGAAAGCTGTATCTTTGGCATGCATACAGATGCTGTGCCCTTTAAACAGGCAGGAGTTAATGTACATTTTAGGTGTACATTTATGCACCCTAGAATCCATTAGCATGTCTAATTGACTATTCTATCCTTTACTAGCTGGTTTAATAGTTATAGATGGCAAGTCATATAAATGTCAAAACTATTGGAGTATTTCTGGACTTTGCATTTGACTAGCTGTGAAGCACTTGGAAATCTTCAGTGTATCTTGTCATCTTAATTTGAGCCCCTAAATGAAGAGACTGAAATGCAGGAGTTCACAGTTATGAGCCATCATCAAATACACATTTGTGCCTGTGTCTGAATTTCCAATTCTGTGTCCGAATTTCCAATTCTGTGTCCTGTGCCTGAATTTCCAATTCTGTAGGAGTGGAACCACTTCTTAGTACAACGGAAATAGAAGTTTTGTTAAATGCTTTGTGAGATTTTTCAAATGTTTTTATAAAGAATCATTTATAATTAAGAGATATGATTTTTATTCTGTCTTAGGTTAAAGAGCAGAATTGATTAGAAGATGACTTTTGTTCACAGCCATTATTCTCATCAAAACTTCACTCTCATGCTATGACATAAGCAGCTATACTAATTCACCCAGAGTTTTAGAAGAACATTTGTTACTTCTTACATGACTGTTTAATGTGGGAGGGAGAATATAGGAGATATGATCTGCCTTTTGTAAATTTAGTATTTGGCTAACAAATTTATGAAGTAACAATCCTATTTTAGTAAGGTCCGGGCTAAATATTTAAACAGTGAGCTATTAATTCAACAGCAATTTTTAAGTTACTATCCATCTTATTTCTGTAAAATGTCTCATGAGAATTACAGTGTTGAATCCTGAAATATTTATTGAAGCAACATTATGTTTTGCCTGGGTAACAACTCAGTAATGATTTCAGCATATAATTCATATTATTTAAGTCATATGCAGCATCCATGTTTTAAGCCATAAGTCAGCTCCTTCAAATTGTATCAACACTGTGTTGTATAACCTTGTGGCAGGAATAGAAGCAGCTTTTGTTTGAAGCTACTATTTAAATTTTCACCAGAGAAAGAGAAAGTAGTAATTTATCCATGGAAATAAGCTGTTGCTGAATATTACAAAATAACCATTATTTATGGTTAACTGCATCCAGAACCTTTTCTAAACTTGATGTGAACTTCTACAGTTCTTCCAACGAATGTTTTTAGTCAATCTTGTATGACATCCAATAGCCATAATCTGGGGAAAGTAGAGTAACTGGATAGCAGTTTTTAGTACCAGTAGTGTGTACTCTGCCTCTTACTATTTATCAATTATGTTTATGATGTCCAAGTAACCAATGAGTACAATGAAGACACTGATTGCATTCCTGAGAAATGAGCCTTTTAAATGGTAATGCTGAACCGCTGATCTTACGGGCAACGAGATAAAGAATCTAATGAATATTAAAGAAGAGCTTTATTGTATTGTGATGTACAATGTTATGTAAGCAGCTCAAGTGAAAACCATGAAATAGATACTTCCAATGCTGCTTTTTCGCACATTGAAAAATGTAGACTGCATCTCTGCTTTGTCAAAAACAAAGTAAAAAACTTATTTAGTTAGGATGAGAATTTGAACAAACGCAAGTTGATCCTTAGGTCTGTGAAGTTCTACGAAGGCACAGCTCATGGCATTCCCCTCTGTTAACGGGAATAGACACGTTATTTTGACTGTGTGCATGTGTGTCATTTTCCTGGGACTAGATTAAAAAAATAAATAAATCCAGATGCTCTTGAGAGTTAAGTCATACATACAAGGAAAGACAATGTTCCTGAAAAAAAAAACCCAACCCAACCCAGGGGGTTACATCAGGCTTTCATTTTTAACATGACCATGATTTCATCACTCTGTGGTTGGCTAGACAGATCGCTAACATTTTTGGTAATTAACACTGTTTTTGTCACTTTGTGAAATTGTTTGCAAATCTATATTTACATAATTGCTTCTCCAAACTGCAACAGAATCTGGCAGAGGCATGCGTCATGGAACAAGCTGTTTTTAGACCCTCTCGTTGTCTAACCTCTCTGATTGTAGAGACATGCAAGGCTTTACCTTCATCATCTTAATTAGCTGGCCCATGTTTTGTTGGGGTTTTTTACAAGCTTCAAAACAGTTAGCATCTGTTTCCTAGCCAATCTTTAACTTTAGAACTTAACACATGCATTGCAAAAGCGATTTTGTTCTGAGGTGCACTATAACATTCATCTGGGTATTTATCTGTTTTCTATACTTGTTCATAACAGTAAGCCTATACCCATTTAATGTCAATGGACCAAGCCAATACCCTCCGTCCTGGCCTTACTGCAATCTGCCTGTGTGGCATTATATCAAGGATCAGCATATTGCTTGGGTGCTCAGCTTTACTCTTACTTGAACAATGACTGCATTTTTGTCTGAAGAGATACACTCAGCAGTGAGGTACCACATATTTCTGGCATTGAGCTTCAGCCCTCTCATGGCCTGGAGACAAGTGCTCTGAAGGCCTGGACCCCATGGTGAGACTGCCGACATGGAAAACACAGCCTTAGAAAAATCAGAGTTATCTTGTCTAGGAAATTGCCTGTACAGTCTGCTATTATGGATGTGGGCTTTTCATCTTTCCATTTTAAAATCTATTGTGAATGTTGAAATCATGTTCTTCTTTCAGCCCTAATGCTTTCTTTAAAGCAGCTGTAGAAAGGAAATTTGAGTCTGTGCCTACTGCTTTCTATGTGAACAGAATATTAAACTGTGAGAGAATAGGGACACCAGGAAAAAAAAAATGAAACAAAACAAAAAGCCACCACATTGTAAGAAGGGGAAAAATAAACATACTTTCAGTCTTTCTATTGGTACCAGTCATACAGCACCCAACTTAACCCACTTTCGTGAGCTGTCATTGATGGGTCTGTCATGTTTCTAATCATATCTTAGCCTCTCTCAAAGCCTTATCACTCTTTCCACCGCCACTAACAGAAGATACATTGAGCCCTGTAGCAGATTATTAAATTATGGTTTATCCTTTTTATAGCAGCTTGCCCTATAGATGTACACTTACCTAAACCAGTTTTTAAACAATGGAAAGAAAAGCTCCAGCTTTTCACAGCAAATCAAGATCTTTACAGGTGTTCCTATACTGTAAGAGCTCATCATCCTTTCCCTACCTCCCCTTATGTGTTTTTTCTGGCACTCCTGGCATGTCTGGAGTGACCACATATTATCAGATTCTGTTTGCTCTGCTCCTCTCACCATATGGAAAATCATATAGGAATGCAACTAGGGCATATGGTAGAACACCAAACATATGAGTAGCTGTCACATTGCCATTAAACATTTTCTCCATTCCCAGCTGCACAGGCCCCAGATGAAAGGCTGCTGAGATGAAAACTCTACATCTGTTTATCTGTTCAGTTTGTTCACTTATGTCAGATGTTCAGAGATCTTTCTCAAACCATTAAAGCAATGGTCAGCCTGCTTCCCAAAAGTAGCCCCATGGCTGATACTGATGCAGACATGTATCAGAAAATTGGTTTAAAACAACAAACTAAGTAATTATGGTTCAGTATATATTAAAGAGCAACTTCTCTTTCAAACCTTATCATTCCTCCTCTGTCTTTTTCTCTCTGGATTTATCTGGGATGGACAGGCATGGTGAGGCAGTAAGGCCAAGGAGAGGGACTTCTATTTTAAGGGACGTGAATCACCAATTCATGGAGCCTCTTATGAATATACATCAGGTAAAAAAAAAATAAATAAAAAAAGTTTTAGCTTCCTCTTTGTAGTTGGTCACACTAAATTCCTGACAGACACACTTCACATGGAAACTGTGAGATTAAGAAAAAATAACAGAACAGAAGCCAACCCAAGACTAAAAAGATGAAACATGATTAGAAGAATTAGAAACATGAATTATCACTAAAGACTGAAGTCTGTTGCCCACGCATAGGTATTTAGAGACACTTGAGTTTCCCTGCAGAGTTCTGCCTGGACTCCTTATCCTGGCCCACAGATCCCCCATAGATTCTGTGTCCTACCCTTCAGTCCCCCTCAGACACCACAGAGCATCTATGTTTAGGCAGCCGAATCTCTAAGCCACAAGCATTTGATATTCAGGTCCAGACTGTAGACACCTAAATATACTTTCTAAATGTGAGTGTCTTCATGTGATCCAGGTGTCTGAGCTCCCATTATAGCTGGTGGAGACCAGTCAATATGGGTGGAGGAGTCTGGAGAGCTATTCTGCTCTCCCTAAAACAGACATCCATGTCTGGTTAGCTGAGCAACCCTCCTGATTGCACAGATGGATCTCACTACCTCACTTTTACCCTACCAGCAGCTTGCTCGTGGCTGGAAGGTCAATGCTTAGAACCTGTCAGTGTCTACAGCCAAGAACCGAATTCCACCCTGAAAATCCAATCAGTTGTTGTGAGCAGCTGTTGATGAGAAGGCAGATTTCAAGCTGAAACTTATTCCATATAGTCTCAGACTTTTCTGAAGTTCAGTGACATTAATTTTGTTGAGTTGGGCCATTCAGGAAGTCTCCGCAACTGTCATCTGACAGCTGTATACTCAGATGGCTTTGCAATGTGCCACAGAAGTAGAGGCAAAGGTGTGATGGCTGGCACGGGGTGCCCATAAATATCTCTTCTACTGGAAGACCCACAAGTCACACTTCACAGAGTCAACAGAGGGGAAACAGCCTGTACAACAACTCCAGGGGTCTTTCATTCACCTGCTATTAACAGAGAATTACAGACCTGGCAGTGGATATTAAAAGTATTCTTTTAATCCACGCAGAGAGAAAAACTTCTCAGATATGTTTTCCACTCAATAAATCCATTTTTCCAGAGTTCCTCAAAGACATTGCTGCTTTTTTTGGCACTCCAACAATCTAGTGCAATGCTTCATTTCTGCAGGGTCCCCGTGGAAAGCACCATTAAAACCACCACTAAAATAACTGGGGGAGATTTCACACCTTACAAAAGCAAAATGTTACTGTGTGTTTGCATACAGCACCCCTTCCACAGGGCCAGGCGAGCTTTCTCCTCACTAACCTCCTACAGTTCTGTGCCTGAAAGTCTAATTTTTAAAAATCTGAGATATGTTTAAAAAACAGAAGTTGGAACTACCAGCCGGTAGCCTAAAGTGGAAAATGTTTACCACTAACTGAAAGTACATTCAAAACCATCTTCTGTGCTGCCACTTGCAGGACAAGTTCACTAAGGAGCAGCAAGTGGCACTGGCAGCAATGAACAGGAAAAAAATGGGGGAAGAAAAAGAAAATATTCCTTACTGCCTTAGGGTTTGAAGGCTTGTAGTATTGGGTGCTAAAAGGTGGTCAGTGCCTAATTTGCCTTAAATGTGCAAAGAGGAGAAACATGCTAAGTAGCTTGGGAGACTATTTTTTTCCTTTTCTTACTAGTTTAAATTCCAGAGTGGCTGCTCGAAGCTAGTGTGAATATTAGCATTCAACACCTGCATATGGACAATAAAACAAAGCAAAAAAAAAAATGCAGAAAAGATTCTGAAAATTCTCTGAAGTTCCATTACTTCACCACTCCAAGCAAAAATCTTGTTAATATCCAGGAAACTAAATAAAAGTGAGACTTTACATTTTCTCCCTGTATACTTTTTTTTTTTTTTTTTTTTAGGTATTTTTGTAGGTTTTGCCTTTCTTTACTGTAACAGACTTTTGCCTTATGATTCCCTCCCTCTCTTCTGGTAAATTTAATATACTTTTCACCTCCTTTGACAATATTCCCAACACACTGTTTACTTAATCTGTTTATATCTTCTCAATTATTTTGTTTTATTAAGATAACTTTAAATTGAAAGCTTGCAAACATTGTTTTATAATGGGGAAAGGAAATGTTGGGTTATTTCTACTGCATTTGAAAATTGACCCTAAAGTTCACATTGACAATACAACACCCACAGGAGAACATAGCAAAAAGTGAAAACTTTAAGTAGCCAATAGAAAATACCATGCAGACTGAACTAGGGCTACTGCAACAGTCTGGTAGGCTCTAAATCTCTTTACAAACAGCTGTTGGGATTAACACTTTGACTATGAAACCTCTTTTCTAATGTACTCAGAAAAATGTGAATACAAATGAGGGGACAAATGCCCCCAAAATCAAATTCAAACAAATTTTGGAGGACACATTTGTTTGATTTGTATTCAGCTTTCTTCAAAACTATGTCCACATACACAGAGCCCCACAGGTACTAGATGGGTTGCTTTGGGTTTTCTTTCCTAGAGTAATTGATCTCTCAACTATTACATTATTTTACCTATGGATTATTTTAAGGATTATTTTCACATCTGCCTGTATTAAGATGACCTTTTTGCCATGAGTAGGGTACAGCCAATGGAGGTGACCTGGGCACAGGAGGAGAACAAGCCTATACAGTGTCAGTGCAGTGCTGGAGTGCCTCAGTTCTGGGTAGCACACAGTTACAGCAGAGGTTAAATTGCTGCATGAAGGCTGTAGGAAACATTTTCTATACCCTAGCACATGTAAAAGCACCCAAATTCAGGAGTACCAGTATTATGACAATGGTTTGACTTTCAGTTTGTCAGGCTGGAATCAGACAGGACATCAGCTCTATCCCCATTTACTGAGAGAGTGCAAAACTAAGTTCTAAATTAGGTTTAGTAACAAATCTCATTTTTTATCTCCCTTGGCTGATTTGTCCAAAACACAATTCTGGTCTTTCTCAAGAGTCCACAGGAGTGGCTCATGAGCTTTAAATCAATTCTGTGTTTGAATTCTGAAGCCCTCAGCAATTTTTAAAATAAACCAGCCACTGAAAAAAAGCATATGATTTTATACGACATTGAATACCTGAGCAATTAATAGATATTTTGGTACTACATTTCTTTTACTGTAAGGCTTCCAGAACTGCCTGTTTCAGCATTTGTTCTGAATTTGGCACGCAGCTTTCAGCCAGGCAGACAGTGATGCATTAGTATTAAACTGAAAAGATGAATGTCCACTCCATGTATTTTGTTTCTTCTGTTTCATCTCTGCACGTGCTGCTTGCACACTGATGACTTCTGACGTGTCTTTCTAAAATCAGGTAAGTGTGGCTATGCCATGGGATACTGGCTGCTTTCCTATCGATAGAGGGGCCTCTAATTCTTCTGAGAAAATACCAGGAACTATCCCAACTAAATAATTCTCTAGTTATGCTTAATGCTGTCAGAGGAATGAGAGGGTGAGCAGGAGAGGCCCTCTAAGGAAATAGCATTTGAATAGTCTCAGAAAAGTTTCACACATTAATTAAAAATATATCTTTTTACATTAAAAAAAAAAAATATCATTCAAAGCACCTCTGCTAATAGTTTGCTGCCTGGTTTGAGACAGTTTAACCTTAAGGTGTGGCAAGCTCTGGAAACTTACTGTGACTCACTGAGTAATAACCAGCTACAACATAAAACATCAGCTTACACATAATTTTCCAACCTCATTCTGTAAATCTTTCACTTGAAAAGAAAAATAAAACAATTATCTCATTTAGTCTGTTTTTAATCTTTATGACAAAGTGTAATATACTTAATGAATATTATTCTTTCTTGAAAACATATTAAGATATTAAAATTGCAAACATGCCCTCGAAAAGCTTATTTGAAAATCCACAATCTATTTCTTCATCTAAAAGTTAAAGTGAAGTATAATATCCATGATCTAATATGCAATTATCTACAGCACAGAAAAAGCTACTTGCAATATCTATAGCATTGTTACTATTAGCAAAAAAAAACCCACCAACAGTGGGACACACAGATTTTTAAAATAAAATAATAAATTCATTTTAAAAAATATATATTTTTTTCCTTTTGATTCCAGACAGGATAAGGGTTATATTACCACTTCCCTCCCACTTGTATGAATAATCCTTGTTCACGGAAATATTCCAAATGGCTCCAGACACAGGACTAAATGAAGAATACTGTGAATTCTTCATGGCCTTACTTGACTAAGTTTCCTTTTCCCAAGAGGAAACCAAAATATCTGAAGAGTGAGAAGGTGAAAAAGATACAGGCAAGTCAGTATCTCACCCCAAAATGAAGTCAGGGTGTGGCTGGATGAACATATATAGACACATAAATCCATACAACTCCACATGACTCTGGGTCGTAAGGCCACCCTCTGCTGCAGGTATTTTCCAGTTACCAAAATACAATCAGGTATGTACGACCTTCAGGATACAACCTTCTCTCCTGCATGTATTCCAGATGCCTTTTCCAAGGAAGACAATGTCAGGGAAGACGAGTCTGGTGGGGAACACCATCATAGCTAATGGACTGTGGCAGATTGACCCTAGCTTGTTGCCACGTGCCCACCAAAGCCACTCTCTCACTTCCCTGTCCAGCTGGAAAGGGGAGAGAAAATAAAATGTAAGGCTTATGAGTTGAGATAAGGACATAGTGAGACCACTCAGCAATTATTGTCATGGGCAAAACAGCCTTGACTTGGGGAAGTTAGTTTAATTTATTACCAATCAAATCAGAATAAGGTAATGAGAAAATAAAACCAGATCTTAAAACACCTTCCCCTCACCACTTCCTTCTTCCTGGGCTTAACTTTACTCCCAATTTCTGTACCTCGTCCCCTCCCAGTGGCACAGAGGGGTGAGGAATAAGAGTTACAGTCAGTTCATCACACATTGTCTCTGCTGCTCCTTCTCCTGCTCCAGTGTGGGGTCCCTCCCACAGGAGATAGTCCTCCATCAACTTCTCCCACGTGCATCCTTCCAAAGGACAACAGCTCTTCACAAACTGCTCCAGCATGGATCCCTTCCAGGGGGTGTAATCCTTCAGAAACAGACTGCTTAAATGTGGGTTCCACATGGAGTCACAAGTCCTGCAAGCAAACCTGCTTCAGCGTGAGCTCCTCTCTCCACAGGTCCACAGATCTTGCCAGGAGCCTGCTCCAGCATGGGTTTCCCATGGGGTCACAGGCTTCTTCAGGCATGCAGCTGCTCTGGTGTGGGGTTCTCCACAGGCTGCAGGTGGATATCTGCTCCACCAGGGGCCTCCATGGGCTGCAGGGGGACAGCCTGCCTCACCATGGTCTTCACCATAGGCTGCAGAGGAATCTCTTGCCCTGGTGCTTGGAGCACTGCCTTCCCCTCCTTCTTCACTGACCCTGGTGTCTGCAGGATTGTTTCCCTCATATATTCTCACTCCTCTCTTCTGGATGCTGCTTTGCCAGTTTGGGATTTTTTCCCTTTCTTAAATATGTTATCACAGAGGCACTATCACCACTGTTGATTGGCTCGGCCCAGCAGCACATCCCTCTTGGAGTAGGCTGGCATTGGCTCTATCAGACACGGGAGAAGCTTCTAGCAGCTTCTCACAGAAGCCACCCTTGTAGCCTCCCACCACCAAAACCTTGCCACACAAACCCAGTACAGTACATGCACTGCAAAAAGACTAGAGAAATGATGAATGGATGCCTTCAAAACAAGAAGTCTTTTGGCAGCACTGAAGGAACCCATCCTGCTGAGATCTAAATTCTTATAAATGAGTGTGAAGCTTCAATATTGCTTTTCTCTATGACCTTGGCTACCACAAAATATACCTCCTTTGAAAGTCTTTGGGATGTAATCTGCTGTAGTATTCTATATTCCCTTTCCAGATGCCAGAATAAATGCAGCCATTTCCAGCTCTCACCATTTTATCTCTCCTCTTAAGTCATCTTGTTCCAGGATTTAGATGAACGGGTTTGGGGAGGCAATTTGCTTTCAGGTAGGAGCTTCTCCTCTCTCAGCTTGGCTTTCTGGACTGACAAGCCTTCGATTCTTGTCTTGGATAGCTTCTTCTGCCAGATTACACCAAATGGAAGGGATTAATCAGTGGCAGAAAAAAAAAAATTAAAAAAATGTAGAGCTCTCCACAAAGTTTAAGTTCTTTTAAAAAATAGGAGATTTGAGTCCAATATCAACTGCCTAATTTTGGTAGGAAGCATGAGGTTACTCCAAAGAGGAGAGGCAGTGAACCATGTATTTGTGGCATTCAGATTGGTGATAGAATCATGTAACTCGAAAACAGGAATAATTCACACTGCCAAAAGCTGCTTAAGTGTGATCCCAACAATGGACAGAGGTGCCCAGGCACAGTGGACTGATTGTTTCTAGTGATTGCTCCATTATATGTCAAGTGTACAGGTAAGATACTATATATTGGTGCCCAGTGCTTTCTAGAAAGAATTATAGAGACAAAGTTTGCTAGTCTACAGAAGGGGAAGTATTAAATACACCAAATTGTCATACAGATCCCTCGGAGCCAATGGTTTTGCAAATATTACCATGTCTTTTCCAGTCGTGTGTTAAAAGCCCAAGTGAAATTGGATGGCTAATTTAACAAAATTGCCTTTGCAGGTGTGAACCAGGTGACTGAGTGTGCAGAACCCTTCAACTAGCCGAGAGGCCACAAAAGCAGTCAGCCTAAGCCTGTAATTACTTTAACAACACAGTCACAGTTTGTGCAAGCTGTATTTTGTCCTCTGGCATTTACTATATGAATGAAAAAAAAAAAGAGGCAGAAAACACAATAGTTTTCCAAGCCTGTGGAATGATTCACATAAGAGTTTGGGGGATTTGGCTTCAAATGCAGGAAACAATGTTCTGTTCAGGTTTTAAATTAAAAAAAAAAATAAAGGTTATTCTACATTTGTAGATGACACGGGCTTTTTCACTCTTCAGTGTCTCACACAAATTTTGCTTGTGGCCATCTTGAACGCCTACAGCTCCAGAGACACTATAATTACCCCAACCCATGTGATGCAGCATGTGCTTTCCTCTGCCAAATGATAGATGTCTTTTCCATACAGCAGTTTCCTAGCTGTATATTCCACATGCAATAAAGCTCATTCTGAATGCAGTAGGAATAAGATTGGCCAATGCAATAGGAAGCAATTAATCTGGATAATTCGCATCCTTTGAATTTCCGAGACATATTTAACATGAAGTTTACACAAACAGCGTAAGAAGTAAAACTAAGCCATTCTGCATGCACATATAATATTACTAGATACAAGAATGCCACATAAACCACACATTCAGTTAGAATAGTATTAAAATAATTGTACTACTCCTTAAAAAGGAATTTTAAAAATAGCCACTCCAGACTATAGGTAGATGCTTAAGAAAATCAAATCTGTAATCAAAATGAAAATTGCTTTACCAAAACATGATAAGCTCCAAGAATTTAATGGCAATTATCATAAGGAAGGAAAATAAGTGTCCCCTTTCCTGAGCCAAAGAAAACACAGACAACAAGAAATCAAGAAATGTAAAGAAACCCATGCAAATATTTGCTGCTTGGCTTGAAAGAAAGCCACTGGACGTGAATATCAAACACAGAAATGTCTGCCCCCAAAATCCCATGAGTCTGAATTCTCTAACTCAGCAAGCAAGATTTCCAGTCCAAAGGCATAAATATTTTTAAGCGTAGCTAAAATATAAATGATAATATGTTTGTTTTGATAAATGTCATGTCACTGTAGTTTTCAAAATGAATAAATTGATGGTTTTAAAATACTGCCCATCATGCTTAAACTGGGTAGCATTGAATAGATCTGTTGGTGTATATATCTGGAATTACATACCCAATTTAAAGGAGGCTGGGTTGCCTATGTGAATGAATTCCATTCAAGCACTTCTGACAATCCTTTGTACAAATTTTAGCTTAATGAGGGATTAAGAAGACCTAAACAAAGCAGTGAATCATTTTATAGGTACATATTTGCATTACTGCAATGGACAATGGGAGCAAAGTTTTATCATGATGTTAAATACATCCATGTTGTATCAGTCACTTGGCTGTGAAGTTATTTGTTAATTGTTTTAAATTTCTGAGGCTCAAGCTGTAAAACATTGATCTTTATCAAAACAGCTGAACAGTTATAGCAGCAAATAGAGAGTGAATGACTAAGCAAAAATGCTAAAAATAATTACCTTCAATTCATAAGTGTACACAAAAATGTTTAAGAACACAGAAAATGTTCAGTTTAGGCAGATGTACATTTAGACCTCTGCTCGTATCTGAGAATCTGCTTTTTTTGAAAAAAATGCAATTGCAGGAATCAAATATCTTCATTAGTTTAAGATGAGGTTGAAAAAGTAGTGAGCTGTGGGAAAAGTGACAAAGAACTGACAGAAACTCAAACCATTTTTTTCACCACTTTCAAAACATTGTCTTGTTGTGGTTTTTTTTTCTTGTTTAAAAAATGACATCTGTCTTTCAAAAGCTACAAAGAAATGTGTGAGGCTTTTAGCTGACTGAAAAGGATGTGTAGCATAGGAAACATTAGCTGTGCAGTGCATGAAACAAATTGATGTTATTTATGAATTGATTCATTTTATTCAAATTCAAATTAAATCGATTCATTTATTCAAATGTTTGTATTTTGGCCAGTGAGGGAAAGGAAAGTTAAAAAACAAAGCTATCTTTGCCCAAGCTTCCTTCAGATGCGCATTCATGTTTCAACTGCTTGTTTTGAAAAGCTGTCCATAAAGTCAGTCCAAGTGGCATTGTGGCTCCAGGGTTCCTAGAAGTAAGAGATAACAAACCACTCCTAGATCACTCAGTTCATCTCACTGCTAATGTCAGACAAAATAACAACAAAATAACAGCTCTTACTGCCAGGAACTTTCTCTTACCAGCTACCAATGGCATTTTCTTTCACTGTTTCAATCCCTTGTGTATGCCTCGTGCACAAGATTGAGTTATTCTCTTCTCCTATATTCCCAGCAACATGCAGCTGCATTGTAAAGCTACTCTGCACTGGGTGCCCCTTGCTGAAATAACGCTATTGTTAACCTCAGGTACTCAAGCATCGTAAGTCAGGACTCAAATATAACTATATGCTTAAAAAAATCAAATTTTTAAAGTTATGTGATTGACTTCTTATTCACTTTTCAGCCTTTTGGGGTTCACAGTTTAAAATGTTGGGGGTTTTCTGCATCTGTTTGGAATTTTTATTGTGGTTTTGTTTGTATACCAATAAAAGCTTTAATTTTGTGCATTTCCTCAGGTGAAGGGTTAGAGTTATACAGCTGAAAAGACCTGCATTTTTAAGATTTGAAAAATATTTGCAGGTTTTGGCCGAATGTTACCCCTTTCTTGCATTTTTCCCGAATTTTCTCGATTTATCAAGAAATAGTGCCCTACCCTTATGACAGATAAAAGGACTGAGTTTATGATTGCTACCATAGTCTTGCCACCTTACCCTGCCTTTCCAAGATTCACGTTCATCAGACAACTGATTTCCCAGGAATTTCCTGCATCTGGGGAGGGAGAGGGGAGGAGGTTGCTGACCTGCTATGGGATGCATGGTCTAATTCATTCTCCGTGCAGTTCTGATTTTACTAAAGCAGAGGAGTGACTTGGGCTTGTCCCAGCCTTATCCCAAGCTGTCTATCAGCTGCTGGTCTCTAGACCATAACCCTCCATCTCCCATTTTTATCAAAGACTTTTATTTTCCTGTGAGCACAGAAGGGAAACAACAATAGAAACCTCAGAAGTTGCCACACAGCAAATTTTTCTGGCAACTGTGTTCACATGGGAATTTTCAAAGAGCCGTTAATAGTCTTAAATCCAAAAATATTCCCATCAAATTTTACTTTCATCTGCAACCGTCAACAGTTTCCATGAATTGCAGTGTAGGGGTAAGTCTGTCCAGAGAAAGACCACTGCCTGGTTTCCCAAACCTTTGAAGAAATAACTGAAAGAAATGCCTCTGAGGAGGGTTGCTGTCTCTGCTTGTTTCCAACGAGGAGAAATCTTATCCTGCTGTCTTGGTTAGGATGAAACTTCCCCCTTTCCTCTGCACATTCCCAGCAAGGAGGAAAATGTCATCAAACAACAACGGTTGGATGCTAGCTTGATCCAGAAGGATTGACTGGGTGGGCAGGAAAGAGGAATCAAGAGGGAAAGTAGCTGGGCAAGAGAGAGCAGCGGTTAGGGACACGGGGACGTGTGAAGCAAGAAAACAGATTGCACAGCGAAAGCGGCTGGAACTCCGACAAGAAGCGAGTAGGATTTTGTAGGGGCAGGACCAAGTAGCCGCAGCAGCTGAACAGTGACAGCGGAGTGAAGGAGCAATGCAGGAAGAAATGACAGATTTACAATCTTAATTACAAGCCGTGAATAAGATCTTCTTTCCTAGAGAGCTGGTGAGATGCCTGGACCCGTGTGGATGTGTTTCCCAAGCAATCCCTAGGCAGGCAAAACAACAGCAGGGTGCATTTTTTCATTTACTTCTAATATCCTGCATTTCTAAGGCTAATCTCCAAATATGTGAGGGAGGTAACAGCATAATGGAAAGGCTGAAGATGCCTAATTGGCAATTTCAGTGTGTTTAAAATACCTTTGTGCCAGATTCCGTTCAGATGAGCCCTGAAATGTTCCAGCTTGAAACATTTCTGAACCAGGAAAGACAGAAGTGCTGGGGGAAAAAGGCGTTTCCCTTAATGAGGAAAAAAAATGTGTTTCAAAGTTTTAGAACTCTGATCCGTCTCTTTGACAGGACACTACAGGATCCTGGGGTCCAGAAAAGATCTGTTATAGAAGACAAATTGAGGATATCTGATACAATGAAGTGGCAAGGGTCATGTTCTGATGAATGAAAAAAAAAAAATTCCTTCATACTGAAAACTGAGTTTTGGTAAAATATCAATGGGTACAGGAAAAATCCTCAAGTCAAGAGAGCGACTGCTGGGCTCATGTAATGACTTTTTGCTATTCTCCTCCTTCTATTATAAGTGATTAACATCAAACTAGGAAATTGCTCTTATTTGCATCAGAAAACCTCATTCACATACCAAGATGTCAGAACACATCAGAAAACCCTGAATTGCGCAAAACCACAAGTGGCCTACTGTGTATTATATTTTTACTACGATGAATTAATACATAGTGGTTTTCTCTATTTGTTTGCTGTTCAGTATTGTCTGAAAAAAAAAATACTCACTTGTTTGCTTAAGTCATTGGAGGGAATGGTCTTGGTTCCACCCTCAGCAGAATTTGAAGGGCAATAATAGCATAAACCATGAAGTCAAGCAGCAATACATTTCTCAAGTAGCTCTACCTCTTTCATTTGGCTGCACTTAAAGCAAGGAGGTCCTCAATGTAAGCAAAGGAGTTGGAATTAGCCCCACCATTTCTCCTATATCAAATATCAGCCCATTGTGGCATCTAAAGCCTTCTGAGGACACTGTTTAACCTAAGGTGGTACAAGGAGATGACTGGAAAGACTCTCAGCAAAGGTGGCTAGCTGTGGTTAACTGCTGGTGTGCTCAAAGCTCTTAGAAATGATGAAACATGACTCATCAATATGTATTGTGGGACTTCTCCTTTCTTAGTATATCATCATTTGTTTTCATATTGCAATTTGATTTATGCTCTTGTATTTCTACCATTCAGAATTACCTAAGCAATGCAAGGACATTCAAGGGAAGATGCCATCCATAACAGTGTGTCTTGTACTAGAACAGAGTTACAGTATGATAGGATGGAAAACTTTTCTGAGAGGAGTACTTCTGCTCCTAAATGTCTGTAAAGATGACTTTGTGCAAGACATGCTCACCCTCCTCCATATCACCCATAAAAGTGCTTGTGAATGAGTGCATATGACATTG
Source organism: Chloroceryle amazona (assembly GCA_027560015.1). Lineage (NCBI taxonomy): Eukaryota > Metazoa > Chordata > Aves > Coraciiformes > Cerylidae > Chloroceryle > Chloroceryle amazona. The sequence continues at coordinate 66,510 of JANHFX010020477.1, read as the reverse complement.
AGCCAGAAAGACACTTTTAACAAGGGACTGCACACTGCTGGTTTTATAGCGTCATTTGTCAAAGTTGAACCACAGTTTAAGCACAATGACTTCACATTGATTTGGGAATTCTCATTCCCTTGATTTTTATTTTTCTTTTCAAAATAGTAAAAAAAAAAAAAAAAAAGAGAGAGAGATGGGATGAGGAAAGACATAAAAGCATTCCCCTGTTATACTACTGTGAGCAGTGCATTTTCATCTTCAAATGACATACAAAATACTCTAATCACCTTTAGGTAGCCTGGGCTCATCTACCAGCAACCTCGTTCAAATTTATCAGCAAAGCCAATTGGCAGTCTGGTCATGGCAGTCACATTTCCGAGAAATGTGGAAGAATTGTGATGGATCCTTGCTGACAGACAGATATCCTGCCTCAGTGTCACAAGTGTAGGTTTGGGCTTGTGAAAGCAGCATTGAGTCTCACAGCTCTTCTCTTACCCTCTGATCAACAAGTCTGCTTAAGAAAAGCCCACCCAAAGACACCATCCCCATCCTAAATTAATTTCAATAAAGTGTTACCCCTTTAAGTCCTAGAATTGCAAAGGACACTCCAAGCCAGTCCTTCATGTATGCAGAAAACCAAAGTGTATCAAAATTTTAAAGAGGTGGTGGAGTTTTCTGCCAGCCATGGCAAATCATTCAGACATGCGCACGTTCTTCAATGATATGTCTATTCTGGTACCACCAAACCACTCAGCTTGGCAAGCAGATAAGCAGCTGGCAAACTGTTTTGCACATGCAATCATCATTCATAATAACACTTTCCTTGCTATTATTTCTGTTACGTCAGATCCACTACTATTTGGTTCACCCACTTACTGCATCTTACTTTTAGCAAAGTTTATAGGCCAACAGCTGCTTTTGCTTCTCACATGTACAATACACACAGCAAAACATGTCCTGTTTTGATAGCAGCTACCAAATGCTACAAATAATAGCAAAAATATAACTGCTGCTACTATTTGACATGACCTATTTCCAGATAGGAAATGGACTATCATAGCATAATTGGGAAGATAACCCATTATTAACTCCTGTCTCCAAAAGTTCCAAGAAGACTGATTATATGGTTCACCCTGAAACACTGCAATTTCACTAACATATTTGTTGGAAGCAATTATAATCCATACAGTACTTTATAGATCTTGGAATACAATAGCTTTAAATGGAGTAAATGGCTTGCATGCCCTGATCTCAAATGAAATGTGACACTATTATATCTTCAGAGGTTACCAACAAATCTCTTTCTCCTGAGTAAACAAAGAAAGTCATGAAGAGGAGAGAAAAAGAAAATATTTTTAAAACTTGTGATCCCAGTTGCTCTCTGCCAACAGCTATGCAGACACTGGGGCTGACTTGTTGCCAGAATCAGCACACGAGCTAAAAGTCTCACGTTCTGCAGGCAGCAGCTTAACAATAAAAAAAGAAAAATGTTTCCCTTCTTGCTGCCTTCAGCAGATGACCCCAGCCTACAAGGGAGCCAACCCAAGTGTTTGCAACAGCAATTTGTCAAGCTTTCACTCATTAAAAACTTTGCCAGACCTTTACTCCATGACCCGAGCAACTGGCTGTCTGAATGTCTCTTCCCGGACTGAGGAGGGTGAGCCAGAGGCGATTGTCTTGTGTCTGAAAAAGGGCAAAATGAGGGGTTTCCACCTCTCAGCTAGACAAGGCTATGACAGAGAACTGCTGACCTGCTCACAGGCACCGGTGGCCACCTGGGGCAGGGAAGGAGGTGCTGTTTCACCAGCACAGCAAGCAGTTCCTCCCTTAGACGCATGCTGCATTTGGAGCGCACTTAAGACAGTGAAATGACTTAGGAAGCTGCAGAGTTATATATATTCAGTTGTTGGTGCAGCCTCACCTTGGGTACTGTGTACAGTTCCAGGCCCCATGAATTAAGAAGGATGTGAATGTCCTTGAATACATCCAGAGAAGGGCAACAAAGCTTGTGAAAAGGCTGGAAGGAGCGTCCCGTGAGGAACAGCTAAGGACTTTGGGCTTGGTTAATTTGGAGAGGAGAGGACAGAGAGGCAATCTCCTTACTCTTGACAGCTTCCTGGGGAGGGGAAGTGGAGGGGTAGTGGATGTCCAATCTAAGTCTATCCTCTTTTAGTTTAAAACTATCCTCTTTTAGTTGAAAACTATTGCCACTACAGAAGAAAGAAGTCTCTCTCTGTTCTTCTCCTGAGCCCCCATTAAGTATTGAAAGGCCACAATAAGATCTCCCCAGAGCCTTCACTTCTCCAGGCTGAACAACCCCAACTCCCTCAGCCTTTCTTCACAGGAGAGGTGCTCCAGCCCTCTGACCATCTTTGTGGGCCTCCTCTGGACCTGCTCTGAGAACTCCGTGTCTTTCTTGTGCTGTGGACCACAGAGCTGGATGCAGTACTCCAGGTGGGGTTTCACCAGATCAGAGCAGAGGGGCTCACGTCCCTCAACCTGCTGGCCACACTTCTGATGCAGACAAGGATAAGGTTGGCATTTTGGGCTGCAAATGCACATTGTTGGCTCATGTCCAGTTTTTCATCCACCAGTAGCCCCAAGTCCTTCCCTGTGGGGCTGCTCTCAATCCATTCATCATCGAGTTTATGCTGATGCTGGTAATTTCCCCAACCCAGGGCTCAATTCTTATTGTTGCATGCAGCTCACTGCCATCCCTGACTGAAGATGTTGGCGTAGCCATTCAACCCTCCACCTTCTGTCTGTGCTATGGGAACAAAATAAACTAAAATTACTATGAATTAGGAGTCTAAGGCATCCCTGCACCCTTCCTTCTGTCTAGGTGGAAGTGGGTCCCCAACAGATGTTTGTTCCTGATGGAGGAACGCTGTAACTCCATAATACAGGATGTCCAGGGTCACCACCTCATGGTCTGGGCTTCTCTCCTGAGGACCCAAAGCTTACAAGAATGAAGTTCTTCTTTCTCCCCGAGGTATGATTTTGTAGCCCATTTCCCAAATGAGTCAAGCAGAAGCCAAAAAAAGTCATTTGTCATGCCTCTTCCTGCCTGTCCACAGAAGGGTGAGGTGTGTGCACACCACGGGGCAGAACCTGCTAAGAGGAAACACAGGGAGGATGTCATGTACCACAAAGAGGCCAGGGAATTTTTGGTGGTTAACATATACACCTCTGTCATCAGTTCTTAGCAGAAAACGACAGTCAGAAGACCAAAGTACCTATGAGGTAATTTAGAGAAACTAAAAAGGCCTCAAAATAACAGAGGTTTTGTCTCTGTAATAATATTGCACTGAGGAAAACCATTATCTTATTTATGGTTTGTTTTTCAGGGTCAGAGCGGACACGGTACTATATATTGTGAAATACAGGTTGTAATGTAACAGGTTTGGTCACCACTGTGGGTTTGTTACCAAGTACTGTATATTTTATTTTAACTGGGGTGTACTCACCAAGTGTAAGAAATCAGTTGGTACTTTAATGAAAGCCACAGCATCAGGTGGATGTAGGAACAACACCATGTACCGGTACAGGTTAGGAGTAGACCCACTGGAAAGCAACCCCATGGAGGGGCCTTGGTGTCCTGGTCAACAATAAGTTCTCTGTGGGACAGCAATGGGCCCTTGCGGCCAGGAGGGCCAATTGTATCCCAGGGTGCATAAAGAAGAGTGAGGACAGCAGGTCGAGGGAGGTTCTCCTCCCCCTCTACTCTGCACTGGTGAGACCTCACCTGGAGTATTGTGTTCAGTTCTGGTCTCCCGTGTTCAAGAGAGACAGGGAAATACTAGAGAGAGTCCAGAGGAGAGCTACAAAGATGATGAAGGGACTGGAACATCTCTCTTAGGAGGAAAGGCTGAGAGCCCTGGGGCTATTTAGTCTGGAGAAGAGAAAACTGAGAGGGGATCTTATGAATGTTTACAAATCTCTGAAGGGTGGGTGTCAAGGAGAAGGGGCCAGGCTCTTTTCACTTGTGCCCTGTGATAGGAGAAGAGGTAATGATAGCAAGTTCCACCTCAGCATGAGGAAATACTTCTTCACTGTGGTGATATGATTTTCACAGGCTGCCCAGAGAGGTTGTGGAGTCTCCTTCTCTAAAGACTTTCAAGACCCGCCTGGATCTGTTCCCATGTGGCCTGCCCTGGGTGTTCCTGTGTTGGCAGAGGGGTTGGACTCAATGATCTCCAGCGGTCCCTTCCAGCCCCTACCATTCTATGATTCTAGGCGGCTTGCAGTGTTTTAATTCTACAAGATGGTCCAATGGAGGCTTTACAAAACTGTTCAAAGAAACAAGAGTTCAAACTGAAGAGAACAGCAGCTAAAAATGTTAGGGCACTTAGCAGCCAGGTGAAGAGCTAACCAGTTTTATTGAAAACATCTGCCAGTCATGAATAGTATCTGCAGGGCTGCTAAGTAACCAGCTATTAACCAGTTATTGCCTTTCACAAGAAAAGCAGCATTTTGTCAGCACATCATCTCTGCACAACAGGAATAAACCAAAGAAACAAGTCAGTGTTTATAACACCACTCAAAGTATCCTCTGCTTTCTCTCTTGCTTTCAGAAGTGGAAATACTGACACTGACTGTGCCCTGCATCTCCCCTACCTTTCAATCATTTCCATGTAGTAGTCAACACTTGAGCTTGCCTCCCACTACAGTCATCCACCATATCCTTCTGACCCACTTTACATGTTACTGAGTTTAATCATAGAATGGTTTAGGTTGGAAGGCACCTTTAAAGGTCATCTAGTCCAACTCCCCTGCAGTGAGCAAAGACATCTTCAACTAAATCTTCTTGCTCTAAACTCTGTCCAACCTGACCTTGAATGTTTCCAGGGATGGGTAATCTACCATCTCCCTGGGCAACCTGTTCCAGTGTTTCACCACCCTCATTGTAAAACATTTCTTCTTCATATTTAATCTAAATCTATGCTCTTTTAAACTGTTACCCCTTGTCCTGTTGCAACAGGCCCTGCTAAAGAGATTGTCCCTATCTTTCTTTGTCATTGACCAAAGGGAATCATTGATGACAAAGATGAGATCTGCCAACACAAAATCTATGCAAAGTGATGAAGACAACGGTTCAAATGTTTGATCACATCAGTTCTTGGCTATCCAACTTGGGGAAGGTAATACCAATGAAAGTTCAGATGTGTCAATCCCCTGACTTTCCCAATGGCTTTTAAAGGCAGTTTCTGTCTGGGGAATCATTTGGACACGTGGTCCTAAATGATCAGATCTTTTGAAAATGAGTGATTCCTTTCATAAATATGTACTAATGTAACTAGGCCAGGATTGTACCACACATCAAAGGACACAGCATTGTACATGCAATAGCACAGCAAATTGGGAACAGAGCTGGGCATGTAGCTCTATGCTACACTTGGGGGGGAAAGAAATCAGTCAGGTTAAAACAACCATTGCAAATTCATTAACCCTGGCAGCCCTTCAATGCTTGTTATCAAATAGACCTTTTTTCCTTTTAAATTTTGGGGGGGGTTAATCAGAATTCTTTGTTGTTGTTATTTGTCACTGCCTTGCTTTAAACATCTCTACTGAGAAAAATCCAAGAAGAACATACTTCAAACAAGAAAAAAGAAACAGTCTCCATGACTATTTTTGTGTGAAGGTAGTTTTAAAGACAGTCTTAGGGAAAAATGTGGATACCTACATTTATTTGCATGTCCAGGGAGAGAGAAAAGGCCCAGATAGAAAACAATCAATGATTTAAAATGTTGGGGAGAAATGCTAGTGTAGTCCAAATAAGCTCATGGGAGGCAAAGTTCAGGCTTGCACTCTTACCTCTCAGCAGCAAATCCTAGCTGATTCATATGCTCATGTTGTATACAGTGGAGCAATCCATTTCCAGTACTCCACAGCAAACCTCAGTGACTTTTTGTTTATTAGAGAAGCAACCACCACGTTATATCATCTGTGATCCAGGTAGAGTATCTAGCCATTGAGAACAGACAGTGGGAAAGATAAGGACCTCAAGGTACAGCTTCTTCATGGGACATCAATAATTCACAGAATCACAGAATGGTTAGGAGTGGAAGGTACCTCTGGAAATCATTTAGTCCAACCCTTCTACTAAAGCAGGTTCACCTAGTGCAAGTTGCACAGGATCCTGTCCAGGCAAGTTTTGAATCTCTTCAGAGAAGGTGACTCCACAACCCCTCTGGGCAGCCTGTTCCAGGCTCTGTCACCCTCACAGTAAAGAAGTTTCTCCTCATGTTCAGCTGTGACTTCCTGTGTTCCATTTAGTGCTTGTTGCCCCTTGTCCTAACACTGGGAACCACTGAAAACAGACTGACCATCCTCTTGACACCCACTCTTTAGATATTTATAAGCATTAATAAGATCCCCTCTCAGTGCCTTCTTCTCCAGGCTAAACAGCCCCAGGTCTCTCAGCCTTTCCTTATAAGAGAGATGTTCCAGTCCCCGAATCATATTTGTAGCCTCCGTTGGACTCTCTCTGGTAGTTCCTAGTCTCTTGAACTGGGGATCCCCACACTGTACACAGTACTCCAGATGTGGCCTCACTGGGGCAGAGTAGAAGGGCTGGAGAACCACACTCGACCTGCTGGCCACACTCTTCTTAATGCACCCCAGGATACCACTGGCCTTCTTGGCCACAAGGGCACATTGCCAGCTCACGATTAACTTGTTTTCCTCCAGGACACCCAGGTCCTTCTCTGCAGAGCTGCTTTCCAGCAGGTGAACTCCTAATCTGTACTGATGCATGAGGTGCTTCCTCCCCATGTGCAGGACTCTACACTTGCCCTTGTTGAACTACGGTAGGTTCCCCTCTGCCCAACACTCCAGTCTCTCCAGGTCTCATATGAATGGCAACACAGCCCTCTGGTGTGTCAGCCACTCCTCCCAGTTTTGTATCACCAGCAGACTTGATGAGGGCAAACTTCATGCTTTCTTCCAGGTCATCGAATATGTTAAACAGAACTACACCCAGTACTGACCCTTGGAGAACACCACTAGCTACAGGCCTTCAGCTAGACTCTACACCACTGATCACAACACTTTGAGCTCTGTCACTGAGCCAGTTATCAATCCATCTGACAGTCCACTCATCTAACCCACACTTCCTGATCTTACCTACGAGAATTTTATAGGACACAGTGTCAAAAGCCTAGCCAAGGTCAAGGTAGACAACAGCAGCTGCTCTTCCCTCATCTACTGAGCCAGCAGATGCAGATTAATCATGAGCCACCACTAAAATATCATTGATTTGTGACCACCTACCTCACACCAAAAAAACCCTACAACCTGGTCTTATGTGCCTTGCACATATTGACTTAGTATATTCATTTGTCTGGACAAAAGTCACCATTTCCCAGCCTGAGACATCTCCATGGCTGACTGAAGCCTGGTCTGCCAGCCTCCAGAGGAAGAGGCAGTGAAACAACACCTATGGGACATGGACGAACACATTAAAAGGAAATTTTCATAGTCAGTGCTGTGAGTAAAGGTAAGCCTCACTGTTCTGCAAATAACTCAGGTCAACAAGACCCCCCAAAGCTCTGTTATTTTGTCAGTGAAAATGGTGGAAAATAGTCCTTCTGGCGTGTTATTGAGAAAAGATGTAACACATTTAAACTCAGGTGGCTCTGATACAAACCCATCAGGCAACATGCAGCGGCTGAAGGGGGCAGACTCATAACAAAGGAAAACCATGCTGGTAGATGGGAAGCAAGCTGGCAAAGAGAGCTGCCAAACTTGTGATACCCACCAGGGATGGGAAAAAATGCCAGGACAGTGCAATGTTGCTATGTGGGAGAAGGCAGAGAAAATACAGGGGAGATGTTTCCTGTCCATCTTGATCCTTCAGTCCAAAAGTTGAGGAAGGACTGAACCCAAGAGAGTGTATATTTTAAGGAAAATCATCTTCCTTTCCTCTTGATTGTAAAAGCCACGCAGAAATACTACCTTGTTATCAGATAAGCCTTTCTATCTACCTAGGCAAATGTGCAAGCATCTTACTGGTAACCAGTCAGCCAGAATGAGGATGTGACAAAAATAATTCAGGAGAGGGGAGAAGAAAGGTGTGGATAGAACCAGCCTACTTCTGTTGTGGAATAACAAGGAAGGAGATTTGTAGTATGACACCGGTGAGGAATGATCAGTGATGTTCCTCAAGGCTGCATATTGTTGGTCTTGTCTTTTGAAGGCAGTACTGCTAAAAAATAACAGTAAGTATATGGCTACTTCTTAAAACACACACAGGCATGTCCCATTTTACTCAATAGAAAACTCATGAGTACTACATGAGCAGACCTAGAGTGAACTTAGTGGAATGAACTTACCAACTCCCTTACATTTGCCTAGAAGTGTCAAAGCTGGGTCTGTATGTGAAATCTACATTAAAAGGGCACAGACAGATTGTAGGTGCTCAAAAACTAAATTAAACAAACAAATAAAAAACCCCATGCTGTGTCCAAACAGAAATTATGAGCCCAGTGGCAGGATCTGAAGAAAGTGCTCTGCTGAACTTCTGGCCCAGAGGGCTCTGACATCACTCTCTGACAACTTGGAAACGGTGAAAAAAACTCCTAAATGACTCTTGAAGTGTTGCCAGCATTTGTGGTTTAATAGTTGGGCCTAAGCATATTTGGTTTATTTTATTAAAGCCCCAGTCCCTAGAATCAGGTTACTCCCTGAGAATTTCACCTACTTTAATTTGAAAGCCCTTGTAATCACAGGGGAGGCAAAACCATGAGGGACTGGAGGAAGAAAATAAAAGTTCATTGATAACAGTTTGGATGCTTTTTTCTCAGAAATATTCTTTTTCTGACCTCCATGGTCTCTTCTTGCATGTCAGCACAAATTACTACAAGCATACCTCAAACACTGAATGAACTGGCACATCAAGGATGGAAAGTCTCCAGATTTCCTGCCATGAGGGACCACACATCATTATTGCCTTGGGGTGATGGGTATGTGGCATTTGCTGAATTTCCACCCTCCTCTGTTGTTTGCTTTCAATCTGAGTAAGTCTGACTGATACCATGACTAGGCTAGTTTCAAGCAATGGCAGAGTAGGATGGGGCAAGGGCAAACAGGTTGTGTAGGAGTTGAGATACCTAGAAATCGAGTAGGAGATGGTTGGCATTCGCTCATGTCAAAGAAACCTCGTGCATCCCACCTCTGGGTGCAGCATTGTGCTCCCCTGAACCACTAGTGCCTGCCTACTGCTGTTCTGGCACAAAGGTTTCCTGGCACGGGCAGGATGTGCTGCAACATGAGAAGAGTGGCAGCGTGTTTAATGGTTACCTAAGCAATCTGTTCTTCCATCCATCAGGTTTACTGATAGCTGCCTCCAGGTGCACTGAAAAGTGCTGACTGAAGATACAGAACTATAAATCCCCAGTCTGCCATTCAAAGCCTCGAGGAAAATAAAAACCTAGCACTCTGTCCTGCAGACTTTTTCACTTTATGCTCCAAATGGACATCGATATCTCAAATGTGCTATCTGTCTTGAGAACTATGTTTTATTGGCAGCTCCCTCTGATACACAAGGGCTAAGAGCACAGGCATGGCCTTAAAATTACCTACTTGAAAGTTTTCTGAAAAAAAGTAAAAATTCTTGCCTGGCTGGTGACTTGGTTTCTTGCTCCCCTAACAGTAACTTTGCATTTGCTGTGTTCCTGGAGGCCTATATTCATTAGTCAAAAGGTGTGATTTCTCTTTGGAAACTTCCCTTCCTGCCCAGCAACCAACTCCCTTCCACCTTCATGGGAGCAGACCCCAGCCCAGCTCTATGAAAGCACCAGGCCAGCACTAAATGCTGCATGTCTAGTTCAAACCAGTCTGCAAGCATGCTCTGCCATGGCAAGCCAGGTTGTTCCCCATCAGGTTTGCTAGATGAATTAACAAGATGCTGGGATGAGCAGCTGCAGGACCATGAGAACCAATGCCAGTGTAAGAGAGGATGCAGGGTGGCCGAGGTGGGTCTGGTAGGGAGGCTGACAGTGTGCCAGGAGCAAACACTGACCATGAAACCCCAGCTTTACATCTTCCCCAGGTTAAACCAGCACACCCCATCTGCATGCACGAACTGTGCAAGTCCTTGAGGCTCTCCATCGTCTTTTCACATGCACACTACCAGAGCCAAAAGTGCTGCTGGCTTTCCAAGGCTTGTGAACCTATTTGCTCCCTTTGGAAGATAAGACAGAAAAAAAAGGCTCTCCTGTCCATTTGCTTCTCTCAGGCTTCCCACACACTGTTGCAGTCACCTCTGGTGTCCTTACAGCCTGATGGGGTGCACAAGATCCTGGTAAAGTAGCTCATTGCCTTTCCTTTAAGACATGCAAATGCCTTTTCTTCCTTCTGCATATGTTGCCTTTGATGTCAGCTGCCCTCAGAGCCACATTCTATCAATCTTTTTGGGGGCTGAGAACATTTTTCTCTCTTTTTCTACCTTTCCTGTGCCTCAGCTAACTTTTTGCTTCAGCTGCTGCCTGGGAACTGCTCTCACATCCTCTGGACAGTAGGTACCTCAATCCCTTCCTCCCACCCTACTTCTTGTCCTGGAAGCTCAACCTGCTTCTGTGACCCACATCCCTTCAGTTCAGCCATCAGGCCATGCCCAGTGTGCTGCTGGTGTCTATAGGTAAGCAAATGGTCTTTTATACATCTCATGCAAGTTCTTTTTAATTCCTTCCTGCCTGAGCACTGGGAAAGATCCCAGTTTTGAGGAAAAAAAAATAAAATTTCTATGCATGATTCATTCTGCCTGTGTCAGAGTTTACTTCTTTCATCTCTGCAGATGGGTAAATGAGCATTTGCTTTTCAATCTGGCACTGTAGGCTCATCCTTTCTCACAATATTTATCAGCAAGTGAACGGGACATCTGCCTGCAATCAGGAACCAGCAATGTTAGTGGCAGGAAAGAGCAAGCATGAGAGGTTTCCATGATGAACAAAGTTTAACTGTTGTTATTAAAACACCATGATAAAAGTGAGGCATATAAGCATGTCATTCACTCAGATGCACATTGATAATCTGCAGGTCAGAACTATGTCACTTCTTCTCTAAACGCCTCCCTTGTCTAAAATGTTCCTGTATAATTTTCTTCCTTACCATCAAGAGTATTTCCAGAGTAGTATCTGATTGGAGTATTGTCTTAGATGTTCTGAGGGAAGGTAAACCAAATTCATTCAAAATCCCAATGTTGTGTAAGGGCTGTGATAGGGCATATTTTCTGCTCATGATACTTTCTTCCTGACCATTTTGCTGCATTACTGTGTCCCCAAGTATACCTCTGCTAGTTCTGTCAGCCTGAAGACAAGAGGCACGGCACAATCCATCTCTGCACATAGTCACTCTTCCATCCCACAGCAGCACCTCTTCTTCCATACTGTCTGTTAGGAGCAGTCCCTTGATCACGTACCATCCTCCAGTTCCTGGACAGTATGTGCTCACTGCTACACGTGTTGTGAGCAGGGAGATCCCAGGTGGTATTTTTAAGCTGTTTCTTTTGATTCCTAAATTGCCGATAGCTAGAGATGAGAACAAAGCTGAAGAACCAGTATAAAGCTCCACCCAAAAGAGGTGGATCTTTTCCACATGGATTTTTTTTTTTATTGCAGTAACTATGGGAATCACAGGCAACATACTTTTAATATCATTCCTATAACATTCAGTAGTGGTGTGAAACTCCAAGACAAAATGTTTCAGTTCCCAAGTGTGCACTGGGGAAAGAGGGCAAATGCATCCAGGCTCAGCTAAGTGCATGAAGTCAGTCACAGGCTGAAGCTGAGGTTGAAGAGAGGTCTTCCACTCTTGCTTAGGGAGGTAGGAGCATGGCAAAGCTTCATGATAGCAGACAGTGTACTCAGCTGCATAAAGGCTCCCGCTCTCCATGCCAGCACAATGCAAGGTGAGACAGGGCAGTGCATGCTGTGACGTTTGCTCATGGGAGGGAAAGGTTGGCACCCAGATGCTCGGTATCAGACAGCAGGCCTATCATCATTTTACTTGATTGATATGATACAGATTTATGAATCCTCCCTTGGATTCCCTGAGTGAAAAATATATATATTTAAAGGCTTCGATATGATTTTCATTTGCTGCTGTGTGTGCTATACTGGATGCCAGTGCAAGGCCTAGAGCTGAACTGCAGACTATAGTAAGAACATTGGCATTTGACTACTGTAATTATTTGTAGCAGTTAAAATCTATGCAGTAGCTTGTGGACCCTGTAATATGGTGGGTTATTTTTTATAAAATTAATCTTGAAAGAAGCTGAGTATCTTAAAACCTAGGAAATTAATGACAAAGCAAGACAATAAGAAGTGAGGGAAAATATTTTTTTAAATGCTGTAGCCCAAGTCCGTGTCCCACATCTACAGTCACTACAGTAGCTCTATTTCAGAGAAAGGAAAGAAGAATCTCTCCCTTCGGCTCCCTTCAGGCAATCAAAATCACTGGCTGGTTTGAGTGTTAACTGCAAGGAAGGGCAAGAAGTTGTGCCTCCTTTAGGGAGACAAAGAAAAATATCAGTTACAGTTCTGCAGTTTTGGTTTAATTCATTTTAATTAGTTGAGACCAACATACCTATCCCTCCCTGTATATACAAGTCTAAAATACCTCATACCAGTGAAAAGTATGGGAATGCATCTGTACCAAAACTTCCATGGCCTGTGGCTTCCATTTAACAAGCTGAGTAACCTCTTCATCATCTCCCCATTTAGTGAGTTTAAAAACTGTGCTATATTTAGCTCTGGAATTAGCAGATGTCTAGTTCCATCAGAGATTTAATTAGTTGGAGTCAAAATGCACGAATAAATAACAGACATTCATTCCTTATGCCTCAAGGTAACAGGGTTTGTTTGTATTTACAGAGCATCCTTATATAGCTTAAACAGCCTGCCTGAGCAGAGAGGAGATGAGCTGCCAGCAACTGCCTGTCCTCCTGACAGAGCGCCAGGACCAACTGTGCATCGCAGGGCGGAAAACGTAACAGGAGACACGGGGAGGATGTCATGCACCGCAGACAGGGCACAGGGTTTTTAGTGGTTAAGATGACAACAAATGCGCACCTCTGTCATCAGTCCTTAGTAGAAAGCCATATCCATGGAGAAATTTAGAGAAACCAAAAAGGTCCTCAAAAACAACTGAGGTTTTGTTTTTTGAATAATGATAATGTACCGAGGAAAGCCATTATCCTATTTATGGTTTGTTGTTCAGACTCCCAGCCAACAGCACACCATACTCAGTGAATATATACATTCTAATGATATGACGGGGCAGGACACAGATGTTATGGGTTTGTCACACAGTCCTGCATGGTCTGGCTCAACCAGCGTGGAATCACCAAGCATAAGAAGCATTTGCAACTTTTAATGACTGCCAGGCCAGCATTGACTAATTGCTGCGGTGTGACAAGAGAGGGGAAGGAATAAGGAAGAGATGGAGGGATGGGTTTGGGGATCAGTCCAAGGAGCAGAAAATCTGAATTAAAACCAATTCAAGTTGAAACTGTGTAGCAATTTTGTTTTGTTAAAGCAGAACTGTGACTAATTTGATTGACTAAAGGATGAAAGAAGAGTCTGATCTCAAATACTGTCAAAAACCAACCACTGCTTTTCTCTAGGGATGGCCAGTCAATAGGAAACATTGAAGATTAGGATTATGTAGCACTTTGTGTCTTCTCAACATAACTGCTGAGGTGTAAATGAGTTTCTGAACCACAGTTCTTGTCCTCCTTTGCTCGTGTGCTTTTGTAGCCAAAGTTTTCCAAGATTTTAAAAATTTAGGCATTTTAAACATAGTTGCCTTGCCTCTTATGGCCACCTAACATGTGACATCCTGAGCAATGATTTTAAAGGTGAAAACTCTTTGCAATTCCCCTTGACTATGAAGATTCCTTAAAATTTTTGATCCCTTGTCAGATCTCCAAATATTGGGCACACTGAAAATTAGAGGCCACTGTTGCCAGTTGAGATTTTCATGAACGGTCTGGGACTAGACAGTGACAAATAGGACAAATGCTTCGAAGAGCTTAATTAGAAGACAAAAGGTGAATTGTTGATACAGAATAGGTAGAGATTTGCTTGTATTTGGGGCTGGATTTCCCAAGAGCATTGAGTTTCGCAACATTTAAATGTTAGATCACCATCTTTTCTGTACAATTTTGTGTCTTAAGAGATAAATGAAGGCCAGGTGCCTGAACTGGGATCTGGGGTCCAGACAGGCCTTTATACTCACTGCACAAATCTAAGCCCCATTTATAGCAGATTTACCCTGAAGGCAGCCTGTGAGGAATGACTGAAACAGTGCTGGAGAGCAAGCCAACTTTTCAGCACCATGGATGATTGGAGCTCACTGCTCAAGCTCACTTTATGGCTCTTCTTTATTCGGCAACATAGACATACTCTTAGAATCCTTTGACTGTCTGTGGAAATGGAAAAGTAGATCCAGAAGCCAATGCAAACTTTGGTAAAGTTGCCTTGTCTTCTTTTGGAGATGCCTCTGCCCCTCCATTGGGCATGGTGGGAGCTGAGGCAATTTGGTGACTAAATCCTCTTGTAAATCTAGTCATTTATGAAAGAAAGGAACAAACTGAGATTCCTGTGGGATATTAAAAATCCTTTTTGTTCACCAATATTTGAAGAGTGATCACATATTTATGATGTTAAAAAGTCAGCAACATCTCGAGCACTTTACAACATGCCATCATATCTGAAATTTCAACCAGAAATACATTATTTGTTTTCATTATTATCTGTCCCTAAGTGTTTCCAATCAGAAAAATAAACATTTTGTCTTACCTTGACGACTAAACACATATTGTAAGTAGACAAAAATGAACTGTTTTTCAACAATCTGTAAGCATGTCTTTATGCAAGCAGTTTCAATAGTACTTATGAACACAGCTGACCAAAAGCAGGCATTTCTGTCTAGTAAGAAAACCGGATATATCCAATTCCCTTCGCTCTTCCAAACAGGGGAAGAAGCACAAAGACTGTGTTTTAGGGAAGTTACAGCTCAGGCAACAATCTAGGCTATCACATCAGATCATACCTCCATGTTGTGTGACAGCCACATGTATCTGTGATGCACATCCTGTGATGCAGCTCATAGAGAAGACAAATTGTAGTAACTCGTGAGCCTGGGAAGCTCTGCTCTTAGAAACCAATGGGGCTCTAGAACTCAAAAAAAAATCCTGTAGCATTTCAGAGGATGTGTATTAACATTAGTACTAAATAACTTATTTTTTTCATTTGGGTTCTGTCAAGCAAATTGTCAAGCAGCCTGGGTCCTCCCCACTTGAGGCAATAAATGTTATGTGTTGATGGAAACATTTCAGAAGAAAAAAATTAAACCATTTTCCTGTGGTAAATTTTGATTTTTATGAGAACCACATTTTCCAGTTTTAAGATAGAATTTCCAAGCAGCTCTTGGCTACAACTAACAAACATATCCACAATCATCAGGAATGGTTGGTTAGCAAGCGGAAAGAAATCTCAGGTTCAAAACAAACAATGTGGCTTTGCAACCTTTCGTGGTTTCATCGTAGGTATCATGATAACTAGCCTTTTCTTTTTTTTTTTTAATCCTAACACCCAACATCATGAATTCATTCACTGCCTCAAAATCTTACAAAGAAAAAATATGAGCCCTGAATGCTCAACTGCCACCAAGAAAATAAAGACAACAGAAAACACATTCTTTGTACATCTCTCAGTTTTGACTGGTTGGGGTCCTGACTCATGAGTGTCGAAAGTCTGGGGTTGCCAGAACTGCTTTTATTTGTCACTAATAATCATTCATCCCAAGGAACATGTGGTTTACTGTCTCATGCCAGGCCTCCCATGCTAGGGGCTGAGGTTCCTTGGTGAGACAGTCTCTCCCAGCTCCAATACAAGTTCTTCCGCATTATCAGAATACTTTATATTTATTTTTAAGTATCAGATGTAAAACAAATAGTTCTTTCCCCTGATAGACATTATGATTTTTTTTTTAAGATTAACTTTGTTAGCCACAGAACCTTTGCAATATTTTCAGACCACGTGATAACCAAGAAGGGTGGAAAAGAACACAAGTACATTCAGTCCAATGTTTGTTTGGGTTTAATTACTTTCTCTGCTATGGCTAGAGACTTTGAGAATTGTCTTGTGGTGGAAATAAAGTTAAGTAGTTGGGCTTTTCTATCAAAATATTTAGCTGAGTCATAACAGTTGGGGAAAAAGTGCAGGATGAGCTGACAGTTGTGTTGAGTTGTCTGGTCATCAAAGGTACACTCCTCACAAATGCCCAGATAAGTTGCATTTTCTAATGTGATTTCGTTTCCTACCCTCTCCCTGCTAGAAAAGTTCCAAGACTAGACACTGGTTTTCTATATTGCCTTTTGCAGGCAGATTCAGTCTGTCTATAAATAGCACCTTCCCCAGAGAAGGCAACACAGAGTCCTCCTATGGCAGCCATTCTAGGAAGAAGCTCCCACAAGAAAAGAGTCCAGTCCATTTTCTACTTGACAATATCCCTGCACTAACAAGCAAGTCCACTTCAAGCACTGACCACAAGCAATGTCCATTCCACCCTTCCAGTTTCTTCCAGGAATATGGTAATCTCTGAATTGGCCCCAAAACAGTCCTTACAACCAGGTCATATAGACAGAAATTTAGTGCAAATATCTTATGGGACTGAGAAGCTGAATCAAAGGGGCAGATGCCCCAAGAAGGATTCATCTCTACTAACATCAAACAACTGCTATATAATGAGCCTGATATAAGAAAGACATTTTTTGCAGTGAGTACTGTCATTCACGGGAACAACCTCCACAGGTACACGGTAGATTTCCCATCATTTAGTTTTATGATGTGGTTGGTTAGGGTGCTAGACAATCTCACCAAAGGTCCCCTTCCCAAGAAAGGTTGGATCAGATGATCTTTTGAGAGAGGAAAGGTCTCCAAAAACCTACTAACTTCACTACGTGGGCCAGATCCAATCTGCTCAAGCAATGCCTAAAGGACCTGGACTCATAGAGATCCTTTCAGAAGACAACTGTGATGCTCCTTGTTTCTTCGCTGAGGCAACCAGCTGCAGTGTGGTAAGTCTGCACTGGGGAGAGGTAACCATGACAAAAAGGGTCAGCAAAGGGCTCTTCTGGGGGCTTTTGGAAGCCAGGACAGTAGCTCACTTGTGCTGAGGGCAGGCCCAGACAGCCACCAGCAGCCATCCCCACTGCCACAAAATGCTGCCCTGGGGAGTGTGAGCAACCAGGAGCGCAACGAACGGAGCAGGGTAATAAGCGGTGTGCCTTGGGCTGGGATATCTGTTTTTCTCCAATGGGCTGATAATGCCATCTTCAGCATGAAGCAGTGGGTGCTACTATGCTGTCAAATACTGACTTTTACTGGAAAGCAAAAGTGCTGTAGAATTAGCCTCTAGCAGAAGAAACATATTCTGTCTACACAAACATTGTGCTTTTAAATTCTGCTAGCAATTTTTCAGTCTCGTAAAACAAATCCGATGACACCTCTTTATGTTTATTTCTGACTCTGAACCTCAAAAAAGCCAATAACCCAGTAAGAAGTCCTAGCTATTTATTTTCCCCTGAGTTCTCACCCATTAGTGTACCAAAGTGACCATTTTCCAAACGGACATTCGTTTTGACAAATGCATTTTACTGACCCCTTTTACAGAGGCCAGATATCGGAGGATATATAAAAATTTCTGTAGGAAATTACCTCACTGTTAAGTAGTAAGGACACTGGATATCTCCATCTCAGTCATCCATAAGTTATCTTGATTTGTCAGACTTATTGGCTTTTAAAAAAGGAGTAGCCACCAGAAAAACAAGCCTTGTCAGCTTCATTCTGATATATTCTTATCAACAGTGAATAAAAATCCTGCCATTTTCCCCACAGGATTCTTCCACTTCCAAAAATCTGCCTTTATTTACATAATGCCATCAGTCTTAAAAATTTTACCAATAACAAAAAATGATCTCACATTTTAAATAATTGCCAATTGGAAATCAGTACCAAAATTTTCAGCATCCAGTTTTGGCTCTGAAATACGTAGACTGAGCCCATTGTGATGTCTACACAAAAGCATCTCTCCAAGTAATCCAAAAAGCTTTGTGAAACTGGGAACAGGGGAACTCTTGTTTATCCTCCTTCTCTCTCCACCTAAAAAATCCTGCCAAAAGCTGGAACTGGTGGCACTGCATAGTCTCTAAAGAGCTAAGTAACTGTGGACTGCCAAGCTTCCAGCTGTATAGTCTATACCCCAATGTGAGATACACAGAAGTGTGTTTATACCATGCACACATCTTAAGCTGGGCTTAAACCTACGTATTTGCACATTCATAGTAATTCAGGTGTTCAACTAAACACAAGCTTATGCTCATAGCCAGTTTGAAGAATAAGCAGACAGGCATAAGGCAGACAACACTGAATTTGATGACCTGAATAAGCATGTTCGTCTTTGAAAATCCATTACTGCTATTGGATTTTACTAGATCCGTAGTTTTAACTTAAGACCTCTGTATAGACTTTTATTTCTGGTCCTGCAAACTGTGACATTTTCTTCTTTAGTTGTACACTGGCTGGAGGTGTGCATGTACAAGTTAAAATGTCCATACCTTTCTCCGAAGACTCATTATCGAGCACTGACCTTGCAGCAAAGTTGTCTGTTCTCATTTTTGCATTACTACTCTGATGTGTTATATTGCCTTTTTTTTTTTTTTTTGGTGTCACTTAGATTTCCCCAGCTCCAACACCTCTCTTGTTCCAGTAATCTCTGCCTTTTTGCTGACCCTCATCCCCGCAGTTCGACAGCTGAGCCATATTGGGTGCACCACTGGTGCCTGTGGGTAACCTCATTCACCTCTTGGCCGACTGCTCTTCTCACTCTCTTGCAACACTTATCAAATGGGAAAATCCCGTTTGCAGAAACCCACCTCTGTCATCTTCACAGCTGGGTAAATGTGTATTTTCTTTGACATCACAAATCTAAACTAAAATCACAACCTTAATCATAACATTTGTAATAATTATTCTCTGATCTGAAATTCCCTCTTTGTGGTAAGAAGAAAGGTGACAGGGTTTTATAGCAAAGGAAGGAGTTTAAAAGTAAACTCAGTTGTGAGCCAGGTTGTACTGGCATTTCTAAAGCAAAGTGCTTAAAAGGAGATGCAGAAGAACGTGAAGAACTAAAAATGGGTCAATATTTAGAGGATGTATGGTCTCTGATCGTTACTTTTAGGACATTGCTTAAGCTGAGACTCTCTGATACTATTCTGGTTCAAAGTATTTCTTCAAGGTCAAGGGAGAGGGGGAATCGGGCGGAAGATGGGGAAGATGACTTAAGGCTACCGAAAATAAAGATGCATCTTTCTCACACATAGGGTTCATGTGTAAGGATTTGATAGGAAAGGTTTTCTTCTTAAGATGTCAAAACCCACAGCTTTGCCTTAGACTTCCAGGGTTGTAATCTCATGTAGGAGACATGTACATATGAAACTGCCTACCTAATAAGAGACTGTAACTCCAAAGAAAAAGGAATCTGAGTATAGACAAACTTTCTACAGCATTTTGAAGTCTGAATTTTGTGTCATTCATCTCCTTAAAAGGCTGCTGGAATTGTCAGAGATCAGTGCAAAGATTAAAGCTGAGCAGAACAACTGACATAAAACCATGTACAAGCTAGAGACATACAGAAAAATGGAGTAACAGAAAACAACAATAAAAACTGAACCGGATGTACTCGCTCATCACTAGGCATGTTACATGATTAATCACTTGTCCTCAATGTAGCAACGAAGCCAGGAAATCCACAAAACCTCAGTATGTATGTAATAGTGCATTTCTAGCTAACAAATTACAGCTATCAAGCTACAGAAAGAAGCATGCACTACATTTACTATAATTTAACATACTGGCCTTCCCTGAAAACCTGGCAAAGTTTGCTGCCGTGCAAGCCCATAGTATCAAAACTATATATTTCAGTGAGGGTAAAGAAAAAATCAAGCATTCAGCACTTACATGAGATTCAGTCAGAACGACCAAGATGGCTCAGGGCAGTTTGTATAAAGTAGTGCACCGTGAAGGTGCTTATGTTGCTCCAGCTTGGCCAACACATCCATCGCTAACCATAAAAACAGAGCAACCGCTATAAACAGGTTGTGGTGCCGTTACCTGGAGCCAGAGCAGAAGCGTGGCTGCATTTCATGTCAAACCACTGACCAGCCCTGCTGCTGCCACTTGGAAAGTATGGCTGTCATCCGACTGAGGGCTGTCCCGCGAGGTTCACCAAACCACCAGCAGCAGAATGGTTATGCTTCTTTCTTCAAAACATTTTTGTGGCTTTCCTGAAAACACAGTATTTGCCAGGTGAGTAGCACAGCCAAGATGCTTTTTATCTCCTTGTTGCCTTTATCTGTGCTTCAGTACCATCCCAAAGGCCGGCCTCCCTTCTCCTCATCCATGTATCAAGTGTATGAAGAACCATTCTCTGAAGGAGCTGCTTGAGGACATGTTTTAAGGCTAACGAGGAGCATTTTCAGTCTTAAGTCCCATGCAACAAGCAGGAAATAGCACTCAATTATTTATATGTCTATTTAAAGTATTTTTTATTTCTTTTAAACATAACTTACAGAACATTTTTATCTCTTAAGCTGCAATTTTGTGGCAGTCTGTAACTGATCCTTTCTCAGTGGGAGAGGACTTCAGTTCCAAAATGGTTACTTCAGGTCTTCTCAAGAGGTGGTCAAAAAGGTGTTGAATTAGCTATCTGCACCTTAATTAATCCATTCTAATATGCCTGTTACCAACCCTCTGCCACACATCATCCTCTGCTCCTGACCTGCTTCTCTGGAACCTCATCAATCAGATCCAGCTTGGCAGGAGACTCCTGCTTACCATGGAGGAGGGAGGGAGACAATTCCCACCAGCTCCCTGTGCAAAGGGCAGTAAATGTCAGTCAGGTTCACAGAAAGAGAAACGAAGAATCTCAAGACAGGAGATCTACATTTTACTGCTTTGGCTTTTGTGCCTATGTCATGCCCTTGGGAAAAAGATACAGAGGGGTAACATCACATGGAGCTCCAGATCTTTGCATTTCTTATGTTATCTTTGGGAACTTGCCTTGAAATATGATCGACTTCCAAATTATGAGGGCTTTTCTACATGCAACCAGTTTGGGAGAGTCTCTGAATGATTTCTAGATTTGCCCAAAGAGGCACACTGCTTTCAAGCTTTATTAAAGCAAAGAAACCAAAATTGTAAAATGTTCCTTTAATTATAGTTGGGAGCATTAGAAAAGTGCTAACTATAGTGTGATTTGGAAAACATAGATTTCCAAATTTTTAAAGTCCAAATCTCTTGAGAAGTGCCCAACGTCACTGTTCCACTTCTGAGAGCGGGACGTAGAAGGGCCCTTGAAGGGCACAGTTTGCCTCAGCTCAAAGCAAGGCAGCAGCAGAGGTGGGAATTGAACCCAGGTCCACAGGCAAGCTGAAAATAAACCCCTTCAAGTCTCACACATCTTGTTGGTCTTACTTCTGACACAGTAATTAGGCTGATTTTTCTCATCCATGTGACTGAGTCTTGTTTGGTGGCAGCTCACTGTGCACATTTCAACAGAAAGGGAGAGGCTGAGCAGTGGAGGCCTGGCTGTCTGCCTTCTCCTGGCTGCTATGGTCCTGGCCAGGTAGACTCATCCTAAAGGAGATTTCACTTTCTTTGTGGGTATTAGGCCATCTTCAGGGTAGGAGAAGTATCTGGCATATAAGACCTGAGACTGGGAGACCCTATAGAAGCAGAGAGCAACATCAAAGCCAAGTCAGAGAAGCAGAAGGCAGAGAAATTCCAGGGAGCAGGTCCCAAGGATAGGTGTGGAGTCAGTGCAATTCACAACCCCTGCTGAAAGTTCCTAGACTGGGAAGGTAGACTGGCTAAAAAGCCCCACTCAGCAAGGACATCACAACCAAGAACAACAACAACAAAAAAAATCTTTGCAACCTTTACTCTTCTCAACATCCCAAGACTGAGTTTTGATATACTTGAGTTTGATATATTTTTGAGTTTTATATTTGACTGACTATAAATACAAACCAGATGTTGAATTTATGGCATGACTGTGTGTTTGAATATTGGGCTTCCAAACATAAGACAGTTGGTAGGAAACAAATTTATATTCAAATTAAGTGAGCTGCCAAGGTCAAGACTGTTCTTTTTTTCTCCTTGTCAATTAGATACAGCTACATGAACTTTAGCTTTAGTACACTCCCAGCCTAATTACCAAAAAAAAAGGTTCAGATTTTAAGAAATAAAATTTAAAATCAGTGATGGTAGCAAACAACCTTCTCATTGCTGATGTGTATTCAGATTAACAGTTATTTCCCTAATTAATCTAAACCACTCATCCAGTGTAACTTGGATGACTACAGCAAGGAGGACTTCTTTACGCACTTAACAGTTGTGGCAAGGTAATACACAGAGCAAAATAAAGTAAGTCAAACGTTAAAACACATAAAGTACAAACTGGGCACCTACCATAAGCACTGGCATTTCAACACTTGAAGAAGGGAAAAAAAAAAATCTCACAAAATAATTTTAAACAAAAATTACCATTATTCCTCTGAAACCGTATCTCTAGGAGGCTCTCCTAGATATACTGATGAGGGCCCTCCGGAGTCTTTGGGGAATTTCCAACACCCACCTCTTTATTTTCTCAGGCAGTCACAGGTAAAAAGGTTTTGTTGAAGATGCCAACGTATATTGTGCTTGGTGGGATGTCTCAGGCTTAAGCCTTTGGTGACTGACCACCCTGAAGATAGGATCTTCACATCATAGTTTACTTAGAACATAAACCAACTGCTGAAATATGCGTATGTGCTACTGCCACAGAAATACCAGCTAAACATCTGACAGTCCTGCAAGTTAGCCCGGGACATCTCTCATGGCCAGTACCAGTAGATTTAGCTGGGAACTCATCTCTGACAAACACCACATAAAATACTGTAGAGAGTTCAATTTAAGACAACAGTCAAGTATTGCCATTTCTCATGACATAGTTTCTCTAAACAACTGCATTCTGATGAGCTTCTTTCATGGTTTGGTTTCCACAGAGTCACACTCTAGTCTCCTAGAGAAACATTATGCATCTCCTCTAAGTCTACGGCTTCCGGTGTGAGGAGATGGCTCTCTGTTGTATTTCTGTACATACATTTCTGTAACATTTTTGTAGCAGCATGAATAGCATGTCTGGTTTTGTGTGGCTAATCGATCCAACTGCAACATCTGCTCAAGAGAAAAACATCGTGAGGCAATAATTACGAAAAGACGTGCTGCTCAGAAGCCGAGACGTTGACTGTTTGTTATTAAAGGTTCCTATCTGTCTAAACTGAGACCTGATGCAAGTGGGTGAGAACTGGAATTTTTCCAGCTTTTGAAAAAAGCCTGAGTTTTGCCCTGTCTGTGTCTGGAAGCTGCTGTTACGCAGCAGGCTGAACACGCATCTGTGTGAGTAAGGTAGCACGTAAGTTACATTATATATACTTCAGTATCAGCTTAAAAGTTACTTTCAGATCAGCATAAAATCTGAGGGTTTTGCAAGCAGTAAACTGGGTTCCAAACCAAAGCAACCACAGATTACTTTCCTACAGGAGTGAAAAGCTCAGCCAAAAGCATGTTTAGCTCTTCTTCACTGCTTGATGATTTCTGGTAGGCAAGCCTTATTCCATAGCCTCCCAGCTAGGAAGACTCCCCTTGCTGGTTTTTAACCACTTCCGCCAGCCAAGAACGAGAAGGCCAGAAGTCACATCAGGACAAAACAGTAGGGTCAAGAAAGAAGCAGAAGACGGCGGCCATACTACAACACTGGACGAGGGTCAGAAAAAAGTATAAATCCACAACAGCCACAGGGAAAGTGTAGGAGGAGACTTGGAAGATATACAAGGTGGAGACTGTACAAAATAAAGAGATTGGTAGTAAGTGGGCTATAGAGGCAGAAAAAAAATACCACATTATCACACCGCTTGTTTTCTCAATATTCATCTTACTCCTGGCCGAAGCACTGGAACTTCAGGAAAGCAAGTCAAGTGACTCGTACCAAGTGTTCTTTTTGACCATTCTTAAGTAAAAACAAAACAAAACAAAAAACCACCCACAAAAATAAACCCCAAATAGAAACACAAAAAGAACCTTCACAGTCCTGGAAGCAGCAGCAATGTTGGGAGGAATGAAGTCAAGACAGACTATATCTTTTAATTACATAAAAGCTCCTGATTGCAATCTTTGCAAGTCCTGTTGAAAGGTGTTGTGTGGTCATGGAGCAGATAGCCAGTACCCTGACTGCAGACATGGCCTCACGCTTGTCATGGTTAATTCCCTTGCCCCGGGCAGTCACACGCTTTGTGGTTTGCCTTAACAGCAGGGGAAGAGACAGCATTTGATTAATATGGTGCTTGATAACCAGTAAGGTTAGTGCTTACTCACTTTCCATAGCCACCTTCCAATCAGAGGCTTGGAGCAGTAACCAACAGGGAATTCAGTCACTCCAGAAGCTCAGGGTAGGGAGGAAGGTCCGAGCAACAGCAGCAGGAGATGGACAAGCACACATGTTGGGTGAAGACTACAGAATAGCTGGAGACTTAACTCTCAATTTACTACACCAAGGTTAAACAAAGTGCACGGATACTGTTCTGTGGTTGAATAAAGTCAGCCAGAACCAGACTGCTGAAAGAAAGAAAAATAAAGAGTCCGGGCAAGAAGAAAAAAGCTCAGAATATTCACATGAATGTCCTCTTCTTCCCTTCACAAAATGTCTTTTTTGTTCTCAAACTCACCACCCATCGTTTTGTTTTGGGTTTTTTTTTGATGTACAATATTTTAAGAATAAATTAAATGTTTACTTGCTTCAGTTAACATATATTTTCTACTTGACTGAATGGAAGACATTATCCAAACAAGAAAACCCCTTGAAACAGATATGGTAATGAAAAAAAGAATCCTTCTTTAAGAAGTAATCTCGTTAATACTACAGAAACTTCATTTAAACAACCATTGCAAAAATCAAGAATCACAAGGAGTTGCACATGCTTACTGGTTTGAAAGTAACTTCAGCAAAAAATTCTCCGTTCTTGAAAAGAAACTCATCTGAGATCATTAGATTCAAAACTTATACATCAAAAAAACCCCAACATGAAGACACCCATTTGCAATGTCAGTACTTCTAAGTGTTAGAAATTGTATCTGCGCATGTCTCTGCTCACTGTTACTGTTTT
Source organism: Chloroceryle amazona (assembly GCA_027560015.1). Lineage (NCBI taxonomy): Eukaryota > Metazoa > Chordata > Aves > Coraciiformes > Cerylidae > Chloroceryle > Chloroceryle amazona. The sequence continues at coordinate 41,261 of JANHFX010020477.1, read as the reverse complement.
GGGGTACTTGACAATACATTGCTTGGCAGCCTTCACAACATACCAAAACACTCGAGGATTCCAAGTAAGAGCACGAAACTTCATTTCATACAGCAGTTTCATTAGCGGGGCATTCTTGCCTACATCCAGAAGACTCCCCAGCTGGCTTTTCCGACGATTCCCCAAATGCTGTACAATGTGCCAGAGACCTGTGGACTGAGGTCCACAGAAATATCAAGCCAACGTCTCTTAGCCGAGCTTCCAGTCAAGGTAAGATTGAGGTAAATGGGTCATTACATCCTAGTTGTGTTGTGATACTAGAGTTGATTTCTTGCCCGGTCTCGCCTCACAGAATCTATGCAACGCTGTACTTCGCGTAACTGGAACTACAGGTTTACCTTTCAACCCAAAGACATTAAAATAGTGTTCGGGCATTCTTCCTGGACACTTAATTGAATTCTGTAAGAAGTATGCCATCTACTGATGCACTGTTCACTGTACCATTCTTCAAGCACCTTCACACAACCACTGACCAAGACCAATCTTAGCCGTGTTAACTGAAAAGAAAGTTAATATTCCGTGAATTTCGAAGAAATGACAGTGCTCTCAGAGCCAGTGAAATGTGTTTTATTTTAAGCCACTGCTAAAACAAGGACAAATTTAGTGCAACCTGGAGTTCATAATCTGAAAATTGAATATTGTTAAATTACTAAAATGGCAAAACTCGTCACCATTATACAGTACAACACCTTCATATTCATTGAGTACAGTTACATAAACATTTATAGTTACTCAAACGGCTTTTGGTATACAATTGCATCACTAACTGGGCTGTGAATTACTGTAACACTGCACAAATAAGCAGCAGTTCCAGCAAATTATAATAAACTTTAGTATTAAATACTATTCATACATTATAACAGAACAAAGGCCCTCTAAAACTACAACTCCGGCTATACAACGGGAATGTACAAAGATGGTACAAAATAAAGTGACTACAGTGGCTGGGCTCTGTACTTGCCTCTTCAGAGCTCAAGTACAGTAAATGCTCGACACTGGTGGCTCTCGCTGAAAAGCCAAAATTCTTACACTAAAGTCATTCCTGATTCTTTTAGTTTTCTTTGCAAATCAACTGTGTAAAACTAGTGGGTTTTGCACTGGTGACAGTGTTTGCTGCTTACTGTGTTCCCATCTCCAACAGTATGTGGCTCTTTGTAGAAAGGGTCCCAGACAACATTACATTAAAAAATGCAACGTTTAACATCTGATACCATTTTTGAGAGACCTAATTTGTCTCGGAATGTGGGTTGCTGGGTTTTTGGTTTTTGTTAAGTAGTTAAAAAAAATGAAAAATCAATTTGCAAGAAATTTCCCCTTGATGTTTTAATTCGCTTGCTTTGCTAAATGCTTAAGTGCTTACTGAGTAACAAAATTTTCTTTATTACTGAGAAAGAAATTCATATATGGAGGCTAAGGAATAAAGAATTAGACTAGTCAAAAAGATGGCCAAAAATCCTCAGAAGTTGTTTCTACCTGCTGCATCTGACACATCTATGTGAGAGACTAACATACAAATTCTTTGACACAGAATTAATGTCATAGAAGTATCTGCGTACAAAAAAAACTTCAGTAAGAAATTCAGCAATTTAAACTCGGTTGGCAAGCTTCAGAAAACCTTGCTGAAGAATGATGCATGAAATTATGCTCAGCTACTCACTCTGCCCTTCTACCAGAATTTACCAGCTCTGCAGTAGTCAACAAAAGTGAACATGTATTTGCACCTCAGAAACTTCAGCGTGAACTCTCACATCTTCACGTAGTTAAACCCACTCAGGGTGGCTGCGAGGCCAGACTGTATTAAGGGGCTGCTTGGGCAGGTCACAATTTCCTTCCTGGCAACGGAGCCCTTGGGCACATCCCACCTGGCCAATGTCAGTTAATTTTTTCCATTGTCTGCAGCGAGGTATTCCAGAACAGGTTTTTGCAGAACATCAGTGCTCTCAGTCCTACTGTGAATACAGCACATGTACAAGTGGGAAAAAAAGCTATCCTAGCACAGCGGGACTCCAGAGTCTCACACCTGAGACTGTCTCCTCTGCACTACTACCATAGACCAGGGATTATTTTAGTAACTATTTCAATGGTCTGAACACAGCAGTAAATACAAGTTATGTGTGGGTGGACAATACCGATTATGGACTGAATAAACATACCATGTGCACAATATCACAAAGCACAGCACAGCTATTTTGACTTTCACCTCAAAGTCTTTTAAATGCTGACAATTACTTGAACATTCATTAGTTGAATTTTAGTTTACATATCTGTGTTCTTTCTATCTCCTTTCAAAAGGGGAATGAAGAGAAAAGGGTCTCAACTTTGGATTTTTTCAGACATTTTCCAGAAGCCAACCAACCAGCGACTTGTTTCGAGCTTGCTCTCCATCAGACGTCTTCTCTATCATTTCACAGTATTTCAGCACTGCTTGCAAGAGATCTCCAACTTTCCAATCTCTTTCTCGCAGTCTTCTGGAAAGCTAAAGGGGAAACAGGGAAACACAGAACAAAATATTTTGACTGGCACATCCTGATTAACAGTTACAGAAGTTATTCTTGAAATATTAGCTCACAAGAGATCAGTTGTAACGAGTTAATCGTTATTCCCACATCTATAAAAACAAACACTTCTGCAAGAATCAAACACTTCCTTAGGGCAGTTTTCACAAAATTTTCTTCTGGAGGGAGTGACATTTTCAAATGATGTGGAGCCACAGGTATGAGGGCTGTGGTTCGTCAAGACTGCAGAAAACAGGAAATTCTGAACACAAGATTAAGACATTTGCCACCCCTCCCATGCCAATAATGCACATATAAAAAGAAAAAACTTGGTCTTAATAAAAGGATGTGGATTTTCCTTTCACAACATATAGTGTGGTTTGGGTGGCACAGATGCTACCCATAATGAAAACAGTGTCTTCAGAGCTGGGAAATTATAACATCTTGCGGAAGAGGAAAAGGTGAGGGTTAAGTTAAACAACTACTTGGGAGCAGAGATCACTGGAGCTGAAAACATTTTTTTTTTTCTGCCCCAGGTCCAAGCAAAGAATCTTCCTTTGCTTATGTGTCAAGCTCAGCTATACACGGAAGAAAGCCTATCCTAAGAGAAGGAGGAATTTACCAGTTTGCCCAGGAGTAAAAAAAAAAAATTTAGTTAAAAAAGCAAAACAAAACCCACAAAATAAAAACCTACACCCATGCAAACAAACTTCATTCTCTGTAGCTTTCTGGACAACTAACAATGCTGTATTTAGTAAACACAATTTAGACACTTACTCTACTTATGCTTTGGAATTGTAGAATTTTAGTGCCTTTTATAGTCCCTACCATGACATTCTATATATTAAGTTAAAAAAGTTTTAAACCAGCATTCAGTGCAATATCTTCCATAAAATTAAAAATTCATAATGTTTCTTCTATGAGACCTGTCAGACTGCATTATAAAAGGTTATTAAAAAATGAAAAGGAAGACAATCTCTCTCTGCTTCACCCAGGTGAGGTTCCAGCTACAAGGCACATGATGGAACTGACAGAAAGTCTGGCCATAAAAAAAAGTAAAAATCACATATAAAACAATTACCTGGAACAAGCAAAAAAGCTCCTCTCTAATCTTGAGTACAGTATGTCCTGAACACTGAAACTTTTTTTTTTCAGTAAAAAAACCCCACCTTTTTTCTAGATAAAAAGAGAATGAAATATGTAGTTATTTTTGTGGATTTTAAAACAGAGCACAGGAAGTAAGAGTTTTATAGTCTACAACAGGCAATTTTGGAAATGGTGTTTGCTGATTTATAAAAGAATGGTAATTTTACTTATGTCAAATAGAAGTTTGGCCAATGTCCAAAGACCTACTTCAGCAAATCACCATCTAAAACTTCTGTTTGAAGAAGAATATACCACCTTGGTAAGATGACAGAGCTGGCACCTGGCTTGTCTAATCTTTCTATTTTAATTCTAATTTAAGTTCAATCCCATCCCACTATTTAACCGACTGATCTGTTCTTACTGTCAGAGAAGTGAAATACTGTTTACTCAAAACAGATACCAGGAATCCTAAACCAGCTAGATAAGCTCTGATTAAAAGCTGAATATTTATGTGTTTTTTTTAATCCAAGCACTTGCATACCCCTGCTGTCAAGCTTCTCAAAGAAGCCAAGTGCCACGGTTTAGGGTCAGGATGGCCCGTTAGACCTGTAACATATGTTCTGTGTTAACCCCCCTCCCTCCCTAAGGGGAAGAGAAAGGGAATGAGGGAGAGAGACTCAGCCATTAGAAAGGGAAACTGCAACAGCTTGAATGAAAATGAAAATAATAAAAATAGAATATATATAAATCTATAAAAAAACAGTATTGAACCCAGCCCCCCTAATGGCAATTATGTCACCATCCCCACTGATGCTGTGGAACAGGAACTGGGGCAGTCCCAGGCTGGGCCCAGCAGCAGACGGGAGCTGTGATCAGGAGCTGGATTCTGGTACTGGATTCAGGAACACACCGGTTGCGATCAAGGACAGAACAGACAGAGTCCTCCTTGGGTGCTCCGAGGAAGGAAGCGAGGGAGGACCTGAGCTGAACCAAACGAAGCTGGCAAAGTGTTCCAAGAGGGTAGAAGAGCCCAGGAGCCCCCAGAGAGAGCTACAGACCCTCCAGATCCCTCAAGCTTTATACTGAATATGACATATATGGAATGGAATCCTTCGCTAGTCAGTTTGGGGTCACCTGCCCTGTCTGCAGGTGCCACCTTTCACTTTCTGCACCCCCCAGTGTGGTACCCAAGGTCCAGCAGTGGCCTTGGTCTGCACACCAATCCTTGGTAGTAACTCTAAACATGGGCTGTTATCACTGCCAGCAGCAGACACTGCCTGTGAAAACAGGCTGCTGACTGCAGAGAGTGCAGCGAGTTAGAAGAACTGAGCTGAAAAGTAAAATCACTGAACAGAATTAATGCTGTTCTCTCTCAAACCAGGACACCAAGAACTATCTATTCTAATGTATCAGTTTCTTGTGCTAGCTCCGAATAAATCTATTTTGTTTCATACATATGTATTTAACTTCTTTCTGCCTTGCTGAGCATAACATGTATCCTTCAGTAAGAATTCATATCCAGTTGCCACCTTTCCTAATACATGGTAGGTGTATTTTTGTCTTTTATACAGCCACATCACATCAGCGGCTCATTACCCTGCTGTGATCAGTTAACACAAGCCTTTCCTCCCTTCCAGAACCCCCCAACTGCTTACAGTGAAAACTACCGTTTTCAGTGTAATCTAAAGCTCAGGTTCGTTCCCCACATAACAGAGGTAACTTACCAAAGAACCTATGAGATGATGAAAATCCAATAGCTGGCAAGAGATGAGTAACAGAGATCGGTTTAATTTTCTGCTGGACTGCAGTGCCCTCTGGAGGTGCTTGTCCGGCTTTACAAGTCACAGAACTGAGAGTAACTATTTCTAATTTAGACCCTCCATTTGGGTCAGAGATCATGCCAATTGGTAAATAGAACAGAATAAAAAACAGGCAACCTTTCCCTGCCCGCGGGGAAGGAAATAGGATTCCAATTCATTTCAACACAAGTGCATTTTGAGAATTAAAAATGAATCTATAAAACTAAGCAAATCAATTAGCTATTGCAACATTTTCTGGACTGTAGGAATACCGCCTGCAGGATGGTCTTATGTTTTATCTTTAGGTGTCAACTGTCAACTTCGTATCAATTTATGACTGAAGTGTCAATTAGAAAAATATTGCAGTGTTTTTAGGAGTGCATACATAATAGACATTGCTATTTTCCAGAGTGCTCTTCTCAGTATACTCTGTTATTAAGATAGCTATAGCAGTGTTCAGATAGACAGCCAGCTAGTAATAGCTTTCCTGTTTTTTCTTCGGGCGCTGGCTCAAACAGTAGCATCCCAGCTCTGAAATCTGAGAGCTGGCAGAAGAATAAGACTTGAGGAAAAAGTAAACAATAAGGCATCTGCTACCTATCCTTTGTCTTACATGTTACATTGCAGGGTAAGGTACAGGCCTCTTGCTCTCATACACACACCAAGGAGATCACTGGTGGGTCCTATGGATATTCTGCCTGAGTGTTTCCAATGCTGCACAGCTACAGCTGTACCTGCTGTACCTTTCACACTCAACACAAGTTTACAGTAACTAAGCACCACAGGTGCACACTTTTATCTAAGTTTGGGAGTCTATGTTGTCATACTGACCTCAACCTTCCAGTCACTCCCCATTTCTCCTAAAAGGATGATTTGAGATTTGGAAAGCATCAAGTTCAAGACTCAATACTAAATTTCTGAACTAGCTCTTCCTTACTTCATATGCTGATAAACACATCGTTTTTGCCAAGATCTTAATTATTAAAAACATACCAATGGTGTCACATTAACACTTTTTCACTTGTTACCAGGTCACAAAATAAAAATGTTTGGTAATTTATCATTCCTACCAACCTCAGCACTGGAGACAATGCCTACAGATCTGCGAAATTAGCCTTTCAGTAAGTAGCCAGGTAATGTTAAAATAATTCCTTGGTAGACAATTAAAAAAAAAATAGGTCAAGTGTAATAAGTGCCAGATTATCGTGTGTGGTTTGGAGCGTAGGCACAAAGGAATAGTTTTTATGGTTTTACAGGAATAAGAAGTTTCTCTTATATGTTTGTGATGGAAATATTCAGGTCAGTATGCACACCAAAGTTTTAACCCTTCCTTAAGGGACACAAGAATTTTAAAGCCTAATTCTTTAAACTTCTGCTTTCTCTTTGGACACCTACTAAATTCCATATATAGAATCAAAATAAAGGCACCTAAAAATGAAGCAGTCTTACGGAGCCTTCTTTCTCAATAGCTTTGTTTGCAGTTGCTTACAGAAGAAAATCATACTTAATATTTAATTAGAACCTAAACTTTCTGATAAGAAAGCATGTATTTGCTAGTAAAAAAATCCAAGGCAGAACACAGTAAGCTAGAAATTAATTGATTTGCAAGACCAAGTGCTCAGAGAGATTCAATTTAATAGACAATAAATACTAGGTAAAAAAAATGCTTAAACCCTGTATTTTTTCACTAAACAAAAATACTGTAACTATACCCTACCTGAAGTGAAACAAGGAAAGCAACTTGTGAAACAAGTTAAATTTGATTAATACTGTTTTATGTAGGGTATATGCACAAATGAAACAGGCTGGTGTTCCCCTGTGACGTCTCAGGATTTAAATAACAGTTTTCCTCAGCAGCAAATATCTCATTGAGTGCCAGATAAAGCAGTAGCAGCTCGCGTATCACCTCAAACGGAAATCAAGCAAATCCTTCCCCCTCGCCCATCAAAGTACTTACAAAGACAAATTCCCTCGTAGCAGCATCATGAAAGTGAAGATCAGACACCTCTGTTTCAGAAGCTGCCAGCCACTGAAGTGCTGCTCTGAGTTGGGGGTCCACTAGATTTGGCTCCAGATCAATATTCACCACTGCTAAAGTCTTTCGTATTTGCTCCAAACCTAACATTAGAAACAAAATCATCAAAACTATAGCTTCAAAGTGTTTAAAAAAAGTCTATTTTTCTGACTGTTTAGACTATAGCTTAAAAGCCTAATTTAGTACACACATATAAAGGAAAAAAAAAGCAAGCATGCTGAAGTGTTTCTGTACTTTCATATATGGAAGTACTGTTTATCCCATTTACAATTGCTTGCCAACATAGATGAGGATTAAACACATCTGAACTTCAATGTATATTCCAAATGACAAGGAATTTAACACAGCCTTTCAAAATCTGAACAGCAATGGCTCTCTCAGTGCCCATCAGTCATTTCCATCTCCAACTGCTATTTTTTGCTATGCCTTCAACTACTAAATATTTAAAAAGTCTCTATATCAGAATTCTTTCCTGTACAGGCAGACTGATCAGACTGTCTCTTGAGTTCTTCGAAAATATAGTGCTGGTTTTACTGAGGTCTACCCAATTTTTCAACACTTTACAGCACGATTTCCAGAAATGAACACAATATTGAAAGAGCAGCTGCATTAGTAACACAAAGAAACTACATCACTGTCATTGTCTGCTCCCACGCTGAATTTCAGTATCCAGCTACGACATTAATCCTTTCAGAAACCAACTAAGCACATGCAACGCCAAGCTGTTCTTGAGGTGTCTGCTTCCAGACTACTGGACTTAATTCTCTAGAAACAAGGAATACATTTGCAATAAACTTCTATGCTCCTGTGCAGTTTACCTCAGTCTCACTCCTCTTCCAATGAAGCTGATGAAAACTGATATACAGATGATGTTAATTCCTAACTGGCAAATTTAAGCAAGACAAAATAGATTTCCCCAGGAGGTAAAAAAAGTAAAAATTAAAAAAAAAAAAAAAATAAAAAAAGAGAGGGGAAATTAACTAGTGGAACTGTCAACATAAGTGTGCTTCTGGTGGAAAATATTTGTCCAGAAGCTCCGAAATCTATTATCTTTACAGAAGAAGAAAAAAAAAAAACAATTATCAAAAAAATTCACAGCACTTAATGGATGGAAAGCATTGTGGTAATGTATCACTGGGAAATTTTGATATATTTTTTAGCTTTAGAAAATAAATGTACATTTAGCTAGTAATAAGGCTTTGTTTCAAATTCTTTGGTGAACAAGGTGCAATCAGCTTAGAAAAAGCAACACTTCTAGGTATGACAAAAACAGAACTTCCAAAAGTACAAGACCAGTTACAAAGGTTCAAAGAGGGTTTGGTTTTGTGTTTGTTTGTTTTTGTTTGTTTGTTTTTGCGGTTTTTGTTTGTTCGTTCATTTTTTCAAATGAGAGTGAGATGGTAAAGAAACTAAACTGGAAAAATGTCACTAGAAAATCCTTAGTACTGTATAAAGCAGTCCATTGCACACCAGCAGACACCTACAGTGTGTAAAGAAATAAAATCAAGCACTGTATGCATTGACCAATTTGAACATTTGGGATGCTAGAACTAGTTGAGAGCAAAAGAAAGCAATGGTGCATTGATAACCTAGAAGAAAACTACAGAGCAGAAAGTATTTTAATCATAATTATGCTGAGGAAAAAATACCCAATAATTTAGTTTAGTTTTACTTCATTATGACCTTAGTGAGATCTGATGAAAAAATAAATACATTTAAATACATTAAATAAATACATTAAAAAACATTAAGAGATGTGGTTCATTTCCATAAGTTTTTTCCAGGAGCTTAAAGAAATAAAAAAAAAAAAAGGGGGGGGGTGGGGGAAGGAAAAGAAATATCCACACATCTTTCTGCTTACATCAAGAAGATGTGCAACATGGTTGAATATCCTAGGAGAGGGTAGAGCAGAGGCTTCTTGAAACGCTTATTTCAACTTCAGAATATACCAAGACAAAGAAAAGCACTGTTACAACCTGCTCTAACATCAGCTCATCTTTAAATCAGCCTCATATGCTGGGTATTCAGGCTGATCTCATTTGAATTAACAAACTTTGGCACTTCAATCACTGGAACCAGTGCAGAGAAGATCTACAAACCAGAAAGCTGTAACAAGATTCTGGGTAAACCTATTTTGTATTTCCCTGCGAAGAAAGTACAACAGATGTAGGGAATCCAATTTTTTTCATTGTTCTCATGACTGCTCTCCCAGTGTTAATATGGTCAGTTTGAGTAACTTATCTTCAACACAGCCATGCAGATGCATCGCCATGGCTCCTTATCAGATATTTCACAAAGAAGTAATTCTGTGCATATTAATTTGCACTTTCAACAGTCTGATCCGAGTTCAGTACCTTACGTTATTAAGTATGTGTGTGAGCATCAGGGCATTTCCCAAAAGCTGTAAATTTCAGTGCATGAAGAGCTGTATATAGGGTATTAATCTAAGAATTTATTCTGACACGACTAACAATATTATGACATATGATGATGAATAGGAATTACAGGCCTGTCGCCTTGTTTTGCAGACTACAGAAACAAAGAATGAATAAAGTAATTCATGTAGATTGCACAGGTCAAGAACAGCAGTATATGCTGGAATTGACATTACCTTCTAGAGCATCCTTGGAGTCCTCATCTTTATCTTCCGTTCCATCACTGGGTTTCAAAAGTATAATAAAAATGTTAATACAATCCAATATATGCACAACAAATGTAGCCAATGCTAAAACTGTAATCAAGGCTAAAGGACAGGAATATCACAGAAGAATTAAGAAGCGATCATGAAAAGAAGCTTTGCTTCTCACACCATTTCATGTTGGAAACAGATTTATCATCAGCTTGACAGGATTTGCTCTTAGGGAAATAAGGGAGAAGAGAGAAACAAGAGAAGGATATTAAAAAGAAGGATTATAGTATGAAGACATTTTAAATAAGAAAACTTACTGATTGTAATTAAGGAGGACAGTTTAGTTTTGCTTCATATGTGAAAAGGTTGAACCATCTTATGGCACAGGTATGAACAGCTATGGGTTATTCAAAGCTGTAAGTCACAAATGTTCTACAAAAATCAGTTACCAAGAAATTCTGCAAGTTTCCACAAGCTAAAGGGAAAACCAGAAATCCTGTAGGAAGCAAGCTCTAGTTTGCATGAAAAAGTAAATCTAAAGACTTGTAAAACTGCAAGCAAGAACATGCACAAAAGGGACCTTTGATTTTGCAAGCAGGACACATTCATTGGTTTAGCACAGCAAAATTGAACCATTCAGTATGGATTAATTAATGAAAAAAATCATATTGTGATTAAGTGAGAAGAGTGTGAATAATGTATCAGCACAAAAAAATGAACTGTATTTTTATTTTTGAAAATGATGATTTCATGCATTAATTATGAGGAACCCATCTGGTTTGTATTCCTCAACTTAACTAACCTGTCTGATGTTGGAAAGGATAAATTCTCCTCATACATATCCCCTTCTAAACCAAGACTGCTCCAGCTACTGCTGTTACCATTACTGCCAGGAGAAGAAAAAAACACAGCTGAACTAGAAGAGAACAATAGCTCAAGCTAGAACCTTCAATTTCCTTAGAGCTGTTTTGTCAAGACATTGAATGCAAGAGCACTGAAACTTCTTAAATGGTTTTGCTGGAACAGAGTACAGATGTGGCTATCACTGCTATTCACAGCAGCAATGTGCATAATAGTGCAAAACTGCTAAGTTTCAGGACATGGGTGAAAGTATTAATTTGTAGTCATTAATTTTCCACATCAGTGCTAGCAGTAATTCTGTCCTCTAGTCTAAGTTCATTGCTCGTTATTTATGAGCTCAAAAAATTTCAATATGATTACTCGTAGGAATATGGACTGGAACTGATCTTTGAGCAAATATTATAGCTAAGAGTTCAGAAAACTATACATTGTGAAGACAACTGCACAATATAATCCGTCTCTTTCCAAAAATGCAGTAATGATGTCCACCAGCCTGATGAGGAGGAATTCTCAGAGCAAACACAAAAAAATAATAAATTCTGCATATTGTTCGAGAAGCACCTATTTCAAAAAACAGGTGGTGTGTGTTTATAGATCAGTGAAACAAATACTAAAAAGACCATGTCACTCACGATTCATAAACATACCACATTTATTCCATGACTCTATTCCAGCCAGTGAGAAGAACTGAAAAAAATGAACATGTCCTTACACTGCCACATTTTAGGCATTATAATTAGGGGAGTATGTAAAGTCTGTGCTGCATGTACAAGACTGAGCTATTCATATGATAAAAACCTCTGTTCCCCAACTTCCTAGCTCCTCCACAGCACCTCTGGAAGCCTTCCAAGACCAGGATGTCAACATAACTCAGCATACTTTGAGAAAGCTAGATTGTCTACTGTAGGTGTATGACAAGTCATGAAGTAACTCTGGAGAATAACTACAGCAAGAAGATGCTTTCTTCACCAAAGTTCTGTGTACTAGAAAGCAATTCATTTCCACTTATTCCACTCAAGGCAAATAGTAAAATTTAAAACCACAAATGGTGGAAAGAAACAATTCAAGAGACAGACATCAATCTCTTTCAAAAGTCTGACGGTAGTATCACCTAGCAGCATCCTCTGCTATCCAGTACGCCTGCTTGGATCCTGCTTTCAAAACAGTAACTGGAGGTTAACAAGCCTGCAATATGAACACAGTCTAACAGGAAAACAAACAAACAAACTAAAAAAAATAAAGTTGATGATGCTTCATTCATCTCACTGTTGCTTATTTATACCATATGTGCAAAGAACAATCAAACAGTTCTCTCGTTATGAAAAAAGAAAACAGTAAAGAGCAGAAACTTCCAAAGAAACCAAATTGATTTGCATGGAGAATGCCAACCAGGTCTTAAGAATATTTCTCAAGCTACTGTGTGGCACTATCACAGTACACGTGAAGTATTAAATTTAGGTTGAATTAGAAACTGTACAGAGAGAAACAATTTAATATTGCTTAGTGACACCAGTACTTCTATATTCAAACAGCCTCTTTCACTGACAGTTATATAAGTGGAAGTAAAAGCTATTCTATGATTCTATGATATATGGGAATATATATTCTATGATATATGGGAACTACAACTCGGATCATCTGCTTTGAGACTGCATTAAGTACAGCCAAAGGCAAGAGGCCTCTGTTCTCGATGTTCTGATTCATCCCCTGGAAAAGCCTATGTCTATGCCTATACATTAACTACAGAGAGAGCTTAAAACTATTTTATTCCTAAATTTAAAGTTGCTAACATTAGGCAAGTAAAGCATAAGAGATAAACACTCCCCTGCATAACTACACCAAATCTGCTAAAGAACATTTGCTTCTATTTCCATTCAAATGGAACTGCAGAGATCATGCTTTTGGTAATTCTTTCCAAGTCGCCTTGCTCCCTTATTTACAGTTTAATTCTTGGTGAAGTACTGAAGCACAAATTTTATGTTGCTCTGAGATATAGAGGGCATGTACTGTTTCAACAGAACTACTAGAAAAAAAGTCTTTTTGTTTGGTTTGGGTTTTTTTTGTGCTTGTTTGTTTGTTTTTGTTGTTTGTTTTGGGGTGGGTCTTGTTGGTTGGTTGTTTTTTTTGTTGGGTTTTGTTTGTTTTTTTTTTCTCTGAAGTAAAGTGAAGCAAAGTAAATGGAACTTGACCACTGTAGCTTTTACTCTTGTGTTATTTTCTGGGGATTGTGATCCTGTGTTCCAAAAAAATTTCAACCACCATTAATGGAATCTCTTGGTTTATATTATGAAGATAATTTCCAAAAAGTCAGCTAAAGGAGTCACAAGTACCAGTGCCCATTGAAAATACCAGGCCCAAACAGGCTGGAAAATACTGGGGGAAAGGAAAGCTCCCTCACAGAGTAAAACTTGCTTAATGTTTACTATGCCACTTAATTATACTGTACCAGCACTCCAGACAAATTGGTCTAATGACATCTTATACCTCACAGATCACACAAGCAAGACTGCTGACAGCTTTTTAGACACAAGGAATCCACTTGCATTTAGAAAGAGCTGCCAGGGGAACAATGCTACCCGACAGTACATTTGAATGTTTCAAATTTACATGGTTTATATATCATCATCAGAATAATCTTTAAACAGATGGCCCTAAACATAAGGGGGGGGGGGGGGGGCGGGGACAAAAAAACAAACACCAACACCCCAAAACAACAACAAAAACCCAACCTTTCAACTGACGTAACCGGAAGATAAATCACCTACATTGCATGAACGGCA